>PVJS01012817.1:0-43202 GCA_004027185.1 Glis glis | reverse complement strand
TGTGTGTGTGTGTGTGTGTGTGTGTGTGTGTGTGTGTGTGTGTGTTACTGGGGATTGAACCCAGGGGATTTCTACCTCTGAGCTATACCCCCAGTCCTATTTTATTTTTTGTTTTGAAACAGAGTCTCTCTAGGCTGCTGAGAGTCTTGCCAAGTTCCTGAGACTGCCTGTGAACTTGCAATCCTCCTGTCTCAGCCTCCCAAATACTGGGATTACAAGCATGTGCCACCACGCCCGGCTGCCATACTATATTTATTTTTCAAATAAACCTACACATGTGATATGGTCCTGGAGAAGTGATGCAGCAAACTGAATATGGATACGTGGCATGGTATGACACCTTCGTTATTGGTGGAAATAAGGAATGGGTTTGGTCTTGTGCCTTCAAAAGCTCTGGTCACACAACAGAAAACTCAGGCTACAAATTATAGCTGCAAATTATGTTTAAAAGTAAAGGTTTGACATCCGCTTTTTAAACTTACCTTACAATATATTGGTGTGTGTGTGTGTGTGTGTGTGTGTGTGTGTGTGTTGTGGTACTGGAGATTGAACAAGGGGCGTTCTACCACTGAACTACACCCCCAGCCCTTTGTATTTTGATATGGGGGTCTTGCTAAGTTACTGCGTAGTGGCCTCAAAGCTCTGATCCTCCTGTCTTAGCCTCCCAAGTACTGGAATTAAAGTCATGTGCCACCACACTGGGATTTAAGTTTAATAGTCCTTTTTAACTATGGGCACAACTGTCACCTATTTTCTGGGTTATACTTAGTATCTGGGCTTTTGTTTGGAGGATGTAATTCATCCTCCTGTGTACTCCTACTTATAAATCCAGGTAATGACCATGTGGCGCATGGACCATGCTTACTCTCCTACAACTTATTTTAGAATAGATTATACACCTATTTTTTCGGTCATCTGCTCTGCAAAATATGTTCATTCAACATAGAAAAAGTTGGACTCTGACCTTTCAATGAACCGTACCATTTAGTTACACATATTAGTTTCAAAAGAATTTACTTTTCGAAAGTCATGTTCTATGTGTAATACTATATAGGCGGGGGAATTTTAATTGAAATTAAACATTTGGAGAAAGGCATTTTACATAGTACTTAAAAGTGAACATATTGATGATCTATGATAGTTTTTTCAGCTAGGTGCACAACAATTTTATAGTGAGGGATAAAATGCCAGTGGTGAGTGGAACATGGGTTGCAGGTGAGTGCGGGTGAGCCGCGGCTCTCATCCAATAAGAAGGCTTTAGACAGTAAAAACTAATGCAGGAGAAATTGAGATCCCCTATAAGACCTGAGAGTTCTCTAGTTAAGGAATAAAAAATTTTACCTTTAGAAACACCCACCACACACACACACACACACACACACACACACACACTCACACAACACACACACGTATCTTGAGGATTAAATTGAGTGAAATAAAGCATGTAAAAGATGTCTTATAGTCACTTAGGAAAAAACAAAACAAAAAAGCCAAAACAACAACAAAAAAAAGCACTTACTTGCCTGTCTTTTGCCAGTGACAAAATTACCTATTACACATCCATAGTAAATAGATATCATTTTTTGGGGGGTAAGACATGAGTAAAATAGGGTATGACCCCACATTCAGGTTTTTTCCATCATAATTTATTGTGTAAAAAGTTTCTAAGCATATTCAGCTAAGGAACAAGGTGGACTACAAAACCAGTCTTCATGGATTGGGGATGAGTCTCCCTCAGGTATGGTATACTGGCCATGGGCAATAAATCAATAAAATGTTACTTAAATCAGTAAAAGATAAGATTGGGCTCGACTCTGTCTCAGCAAACAGTGCAATGGTCCCATTCTATGTGCCGTTATCTATTGCCTGGGAAGCCAGGGATGGGCAGCAAGAGCGGAAAAAAAGTATTTTATGGCAAAAATAAATAACTATAGCCAATGTTTACTGGGAATTTACTATGCATGTAAATATTTACTTTGTTTCTAGTATGGATTTAAGAGTTCCCTCTATTGGAAGGAGGGGAACTAGTAAAGAATGTGGTTTCCAACTTTTTTGAGCCCAGAACCATTTTCTAAAAAGCATGCTGAAGACTCTTCAACATGATAGGACACCTAAAATATGCCTGCTAAAAACTACTTTGAATTAAAAAATGCTTTTAAATGAATTTATGCGACTTGATCAGAATAATATGTCTGCATATTTCAAATATGTGTGTATATGTGATATAGAGAACTATATATATACACACATATGGAGTACATATATATTTATAGTACATATAGGTATTCACATAGCCATGTAATGTAAATATATTTATATGCTATATATTACATATACAACCAGTACACAATCATCTATTCATATAATTAATATTTATCCAGCCATTTTACATCAATCTTAAGATGTATATAAATAATTGATCTCTTGAAATAATATGGAAGGGTCCAAGGTGACCAGCCCTGTTTTTGAAGATCAGTGTTTACTCTAAGTTCGTGCCTCAAGCTCATCAATTCATGCACAACTCAGTCCAAAATATAAAAGAATGTCTTATACCTTTTTAATTTCAGAGCCATTTTATTGAGTTTTTTGAAATTTTTTTTATGTATGTGGTACTGGGGATTAAACCCAGAGGTGCTCTACTGCCAAGCTACACCCACTGCCCTTTTTTAAAAATTTTTATACTTTTATTGGTGCATTATTTTGAAACAGACTCTCGCTAAGTTACCGAGCTGGCCTTGAACATGCAATCCTCCTGTCTCAACCTCCCAAGTATTGGGATTACAGGCATGTGCCACCGTATCTGGCTCGAATTGTTCTTATAAGTGTCAATGTCATTCATGAAAGGTTTTCATGCTCATTAAGAGATAGATTTTCCTTTATATTAATTTTACTTTTACATTTTAAGATGTTCCCTATTTTGATCTTTTATAAATGCTGTAGTCTGAATGTTTGTATGTGGCGCCTCCCCCATTCCTATGTTGAAATGCTAACACCCACAGTGATGAGATCAGAAAGTGGGAACTCAGGGAGGGATTTGGTCCTGGGCGCAGAGTCCTCATAGATAGAGGCCTTATAATAGAGGCCCTGGGAAAGACGCCTCATCTTCCCACCATGAGGTTACAGTGAAAAGATGGCCAGCTAGGAGACAGCAGGTGGCCCTTCCCCAGACACCACATCTGCGGGTGCCTTGATCCTGGACTTTCTAGCCTCCAGAGCTGTGCGAAACTAATGTCTGCTATTTATAATCCACCCACTCTATGGCATTTTTACAGAAGCCCAAACAGACTAAGACAATAAATTAGATATTCCTTTTTTATAATTACATTGTAAAGACCAGAGATTTGCAGGATTCTTCAGAATTATTTTTTAAGTCAACCCGTGTTCAGCCCACTGGAGGTTTCCATGCATCTATGAGTCTATGTGAGTACAGATAAGCAGAAGAGTTATATTTGTGCAACAAATACAGTATCCACAAAATTTGTCTTTCTTGATCTCCTTTCTTCTTGTCCTTCTGTCTGTGGAGAGTCTGAGGTTGTGTGTGCATGTGCGTGTGTGTGCGTGTGTGTGCGTGTGTGTGTGTGTGTGTGCATGTGTGTTTGAATCCAGGGGTGTTCTGAGTTTCACTCCCGGTCCTATTTAATTAATTAATTAATTTACTTATTTATTATTTCATTCATTTATTTGTGGTACTGGGGATTGAACCCCGGGATATTCTATCTCTGAGCTATACCCCAGCCCTATTTTATTTTTCATTTTGAAACAGGGTCTCACTAAATTGTGGAGGTCTTCATTAAGTTGCTAAGGCTGGCCCCAAACCTATAATCCTCTTGTCTCAGCCTCCCAATACTGGGATTACAGAGGTGCACCACCACGCCTGGTGAGAGGCTGTTTTGTTTGTTTGTTTTTTGCGGTACTAGGGATTGAACCCAGGGGCATTCTACCTCCGAGCTACACCCCCAGCCTTAGTTTTTTATTCTTTATTTCTGAAACAGGGTCTCACTAAATTGCAGAGGGCCTCCTGTCTCAGCGTCCTAAGCACTGGGATTATAAGCGTGTGCCACCATGCCTGGCAGAGAGTCGGTGTTTTTAAGGTTAATGGAATCTGCTTTCTCAAAATCATTTATTCTACTTTTCTGAATACTAAAACACATTCAGCTATACGTATTTATGAGCACTTTTTTAGTGGTGACTCTTAGCTAAACTTTGAATACTAAATGTCAGTGTATTCTGATTTTCCTTGAAGAGTATCCCATAGAATTGCCCCATCTCAGCAAAGAATACAGATTTTGAACAAATAGGCTATCTATCTATCTATCTATCTATCTATTTATCATCTATCTACCTATCTATCATCTAATCTATCGAGTGTAGTTCTATGAAGACTCTGTGTGTGTGTGTGTGTGTGTGTGTGTGTGTGTGTGTGTGTATGTGTGTATGTGTGTGTGTGTTACTGGGGATTGAACCCTGGAGCATTCTACCTTTGAACTACACCCCAAGCCCTTTATAATTTTTTATTTTGGAAAACAGTCTCACTAAGCTGCTGATAGTCTTGCTATATTATTGAGGCTGGCCTCATAAAAAGAGATCCTCCTGTCTCAGCCTCCCAAATACTGAAGTACTGGGTTACAGACTTGTGTACCATGCCGGGCTGGAGACTTTTAAAGTGAAACATACTCTCATACACCTTGAGATGGAGAGACTTAATCGTCACCTTGATTGAGAGAACCTGATTAGTTGAAATCATGATCATGAAATCTCAGAAAACATTCAGAATCCTAAAAATGGAGAAATCCTTGCAAGTTAACTTAGTGATGGATTTGGTTGACCACTCTTGGAGTCACATAGAACAGATCTAGTCTCTCTTCCACATGGCAGTCTAACAGGTATTTGAAACTTATGAGCCGGGCATGGTGGCACACACTTGTAATCCCAGTACTTGGGAGGCTGAGACCGGAGGATCCAGGTTCGCGGCCAGCCTCAGCTACTTAGTGAGGCCCTCCGCAACTTAGTGAGACCTTGTTTCAAAATAAAGAATAAAAAAATAGGGCTGGGGGTGTAGCTTGGAGGTAGAATGCCCCTGGGTTCAATCCCTAGTACTACAAAAAACAAACAAAAAAACAACTACTTATGTATCTCTTCTCCTGGCTTAATATCCACCATTTATTCAACTGAACCTTATATGACATAGTTGCTCATTCTTCCTTGGACTCTAAGTTAGTACTGGACCTGAATGAAGTTTGTTTGTTTTTTTTGAGAATTCTTGGAGTGTAGCAGCATTGATAGACCCTCAATTCCCTTATCTAGGAAACAGACCACCCTTAATGTAGCAGGCAGGGAACATCCTCACTAATTAAGATCTTGTTAACCCCCCTCCTTCCAGGCTACCCTGTGTAGTTATTATTTTTTCAAACCCTTGTTCCACAAAGCCTCTGGATTCTCTGTTACTAAGAAAAGAGCTATGTGCTATAGTGTCTTCTGGGAGTTCTTGAGAATGGAGAAGGTAATTTTCCAGACCACAAGAGGAAGAAAGGATTTCAATTCAATTCTTTTGAACTTGAAACCCACATGATAGAATAAGAATGGGAATTACAGAAACTCTGTCTGGCCCCCTTCAGCCCACGACCTATTTGAATCAATACATCTTGGATTCAGTCTAAGTTCGAGTTCTGGAGAAGGTAATGCATTCAGAATTCAGTTGATTTTAGATTTTATTTCATACAGCCATGAGAAATGATGGCTGTATATTATCCTGAGAATCTAAGTGGTTCTCTTGGTCAGCCCTGATGATTTAGTACACCCACCCTGCAAAACTCAAATAAATAAAATCCCTACGCCTGAATGATTTGATTTGACATCATGAATAAGCAAGATGTCTTCATAATTAATCGCTCCCTTTGCAGGCCCCTCTATTTCAGCAGCAGGTAGGCACCAACACAGATATTTATTTGCGTGGAAATTTTCTAGTGTAAATGTGTGCATGGGTGTAAAAATAAATTTATAGAATGGGAAAACTGTGCTTTAGCTCTTTTCCCCTAATTGTGTATTCAGTGTTTTTCTTGGCCGCGTGTAATTGAATATCTTCTATATTCATGAAAATTCTATGAAGCATATTTGAAGAACCTTTTACTTTCAAGCACATTGAAATGTATCTCACCATTCTCATATTTGTGTCATCCTCAGTACTATGCTGCTATTACCCGCTGGGATTATTTAAAAATAAGAAAAGAAAGAAAATAAAAATGATATCTAGTTATTATGCTGCTAAAGAATGTTTGGATCAAGAAAGTATGATTCTCATCATGAGAAAACATGTTTAATGTGAAAGTAGAATCCTAAATTGAGAGAGAGAGAGAGAGAGAGAGAGAGAGAGAGATAGACAGATAGATGCTGGGTCTGAAACTGAAATTTATTAACACTTGTAAAAACCACATTAAAACCTTTCAGTTTGTGGCAGTTAAGCAAGTCTACATGCGGGAATCACTTGAGAATTCCTATCTAAGGAAGTCATTTGATGTTTTATGAGTTATCAGAGGTCTGAGAGACAGATGCGACATAGTATCACAGCTCAGAGAAGAACCCGATTTTCATCTTCACCTGAAAAAATACAGTAAATGATTTTGAGAAAGCAGATATCATTAACCTTAAAAACACAGACTCTCACCAGGCGTGGTGGTGCACACCTGTAATCCCAGTATTGGGAGGCTGAGACAGGAGGATTGCAGGTTTGCGGCCAGCCTCAGCAACTTAGTGAAGCCCTCCACAATTTAGTGAGACCCTGTTTCAAAATGAAAAATAAAATAGGGCTGGGGATGTAGCTCAGAGATAGGATGACCTTGGGTTCAATCCCCAGTACAATAAATAAATAAATAAATAAATAAATGGGGGTGAAGCTTGCTCCTGGATTCAATCACACACACACAGGCACACACAGGCACACACACACACAACCTCAGACTCTCCACAGACAGTAGGACAAGAAGAAAGGTCAAGAAAGACAAATTTTGTGAATACTGTATTTGTTGCACAAATATAACTCTTCTGCTCATATCTACTCACATGTACTCTTAGCGGCATGGAAACCTCCGGTGGGTTGAACACGGGTTGCTTAAAAAATAATTCTGAAGAATTCTGGCAGAGGACTCTGTGTGGTAAGTTATGTGTGTATGCATGTGTGTGGGTGGAACTGCAGGACAAAAATCAATGTCCTATGCATATCATACAAAATGCAGATGAGACTTTTGGAGTGAAGCTAATCCTCTTTCTATGAGATAAGACCTCCACCCCTTTTATTTAGATAATTAGGAGCAATACCAGTTTTTTTTTTTAAATTAAAAGCAGCCGGGCATGGTGGCTCGTCCCTATCATCCCAGTACTTGGGAGACTAAGACAGGAGGTTCACAGGGTTGAAGCCAGCATCAGCAATTTAGCAAGGCCCTCAGCAACCTAGTGAGACCCTGTTTCAAAATAAAAAGTAAAACAGGGCTGGGGGTGTAGCTGGGCAGTAGAATGCCCCTGGGTTCAATCCCCAGCATGGCAGAAGTTAAAAAACAAATAAGCTGGGCGTGGTGGCGCACACTTGTAATCCCAGTACTTGGGAGGCTGAGACCGGAGGATCCAGGTTCGCAGCCAGTCTCAGCTACTTAGTGAGGCCCTCCGCAACTTAGTGAGACCTTGTTTCAAAATAAAGAATAAAAAAAATAGGGCTAGGGGTGTAGCTCGGAGGTAGAATGCTCCTGGGTTTAATCCCCAGTACCGCAAAAAAAAACCCAAATAAATAAAAAGCAACCTGATACTGTTTTCATCATATTTTTAAACCCACTCTTCCCAAATATTTCAGAGATGTGAGTCTACCATCTAAACCCACAGAAACTTTGGGTAAGGATGAGCAGAGAGGGGCTTGACTATGACCAAAGAATACCGATCTGTGGCAGAGATGCTAAATGGCTTCTGCTGCCAGACTCACACATACCCGACTTGTTCCTGTCTTCATTAGGCAAATTGAGTCCTTCACCACTCCACTCTGAGCCTGTTAAACCTTACTTTAATTGTAGCTGATCGCTTTGGCAACTCACTCTTTTGCTTTAGAATCTTCCTTCCTTCCTTCCTTCCTTCCTTCCTTCCTTCCTTCCTTCCTTCCTTCCTTCCTTTTTCTTTCTTTCTTTCTTTCTTTCTTTCTTTCTTTCTTTCTTTCTTTCTTTCTCTCTATTTTCAAGAATCTGGCCTTCCCCTTTTACCCTTCATTGCTTGCTAGGAACCTTCTTTGGGCTGCCTCCTTAGGCCACTGACAGACATGTGAAGCGACTGCGGATGGAGAGCCACCCTGGAGGAACCAACAGCGCCATTTGCCATGTGTCCCCAGGTCAACACTGACCCACTGATAACCTCTCCCTGGGTCTGACTGCCCAGCTGTTTCTCCACTCACCTCCCAACTGAAGAGTTCAGACCTTGTTTTTCCACTTAATTGATATGTGTGTTGTGTGGGGCAGAATCAAAGCCACGGTGACAACTTCAGATTGATTCTATCACTGGTGCCCTTTGGTCCTCCAGAACTCCCTTGAGAATATCAGCCTGGTCAGGCTAGTCCAAGTGGTGTCTGAGCTACACGGGTTTTCCTATCTAAGTATTTACTCTTTGATAGTGTGATGCAATATTTTCTTCTAAGTGTCAAAATCCCATTGAAGAGCTCAGCTGTAAAAAAAAAAGTGCAGTATTCAGGATAGCCTTTAACTTTTCTATTAAGGAAGAATAGAACTTTAAGCTATTCTTTTAGTGCATTAAACCCAAAGCCATAGAATTCAGGAAAGAAGAATGCTGGGCACCAAAGAATCGGGCTTTCAAAAGAGCTTTCTGGAATATGTCTGTGCCACTTCTCTCTTCATTTCCTTCTTCTCCTTCCTGAACTTGGCATACATTCTGACAGTCATTCAGGTAAGAAATCACCCCATTTTGAGAGCTATAACTCCATCTTGTTCATTAATGTCTCTGCTTAAGGGTAAAAAGAACAGGTACATCAATGTCTACCTGTAGGTATAATAAAAATAGATGTATCACACAGTGATGGATCATTTATCTAGTTTATAGGGAATTCCTTTCGTGCCCAGGGAATTTAAGTATTCACTTGAAAGGAACAGCGGTGGCAGGGAGGTTTCTGCTGTTCTTCATTCACCACAAAGCAGTCATTCAATTAATTTATTACTTTGAAAGACTTTGACACAACAGTGGTAGACATGACCTACTCGTGTTGGGAACAGATGAAAATGCTGTGTTGGCAAAAGGCTTCCATCTCCTTAATGAGATGTGATACTGTTTGGGGTATTCTAAGGCATAAGGATACATTGAAAATTCAAGCTGAATAGCAGAGGACATAAAAAAAATGGTTAGATGAAATCCATGACAATTCCCATAGATTTGTCAAGATTTCCAGGTGTGAAATAATAGAGACTACTTTTCCTGTGGAGGGAAAATTTTACTTTTTCCTCTTTTAAGGGAAAGACTATTCATCTTCTAAATTTTTATACTGATGTTCCTTTGAATAAGAAATATCTCAGAAACATAACTGAAAACACAGAATAAAAGATAGGCATGAACTTTTGTGTGAGTGTGTATGTGTTTTACTGGGGATTGACCCCAGGGCATTCTACCTCTGAGCTACATCCCCAGCCCTATTTTATTTTTTTATTTTGAAACAGGGTCTCACTACGTTACTGAGGGCCTCTCTAAGTTGCCGTGGCTATCCTTGAACCTGCATTCCTCCTGTCTCAGCCTCTCAAGTACTGGGATTACAGATGTGTGCCACCACACCTGGCTACATACTTTTCATGATATTTTAGAATGTGGGGAAGGAGTGCCAGGCTGATGAACCCCCCACACTTACTCTGAGCACCCCACTGTGACCGGAGAGGGCAATCAGATGGGAAAGAGAGTTTGTCCTACCACCATACAGCATACAGTCTAATTCTGGGATGGCATAGACACTCAAGATGAGACCCCTTGAAATCAATCATGTTGTCTGTCAGGAATTAAAAATAAAATGGTGTACTGGGTCGTTTTCAGCACTTACCCTAACTTCTTCTAGATTTAGCTGCCTCTTCATCTGTCCTAATAGACCCATCTATTGTTAGTGAACACGTCTATTTTCCCCAATAGTTTTGTCTCCTCAAAAATAATGTTTTGATATGAATTCAATTAAGTTGTAGAAATAGAAGAGTAAACACGCTGATTAAAAATATCTACGAAGTTCAAAAGTAACTGTAAAACAGTTAAAGTAAAATCGAAGGTGCGGGACTGGCACGTGTGGCCCAGCAGTGTGTCCACTACACAGGGCTATACACCGAGCAGGACCACGGGGCTGTGCTCCCCAAGCCTTACCGCTGTGGTCCCGAGTCCGCCTTGCTTCAGGCCGTTGCTCAGCAGGCTAGGGTGCTGCGGCTGGACACTGCTCTTGTGGCATGAGTCTTCAACATTTGTTAAGCGGAAAGACAAGGAATTTGCAACTTGTTTTAACGTCTCTGATTTAGGTGTCCCAAGACAGATGGCATAGGGCACAAAAAACACCCAAGGGACACAAGAAGAGAACTGAAGTATGGCTAAAGACAAATCACCTTCTTTTCTTTTTTTTTTTTTTTTGAGATATAATCTTTCATTTATCAGATTGTCAGACAAAAGGAAGACAGAATAGTAGTATTTCACACTGTTAAAGACAATATAAACTTTCTAAAGGACAATTTGGCAATACATTCAAAAGTCCTAAAAGTACCCATAACCGTTGACCTACCAATTCCAACGCTAAGAATTTAACCTAGTTGTAAGGATGTTCTTAGCAATTGGAAATAACCTAAAGAGTGTTCAATTTCAGACGATTGATTGAATCAAATCTGGCATTCCCACAAGTTGAAATACACTAGAAACAAGTGGTGACATTATGGTTAAATCTGGAGGTTTTTTTTTTTTTCCTTCTTATAGGAACATGAAATACTTAGGAACAGGCAAGCCATACCATAGACCACAGATACTACCATTAAATCAGCACCTGTATTGTGTCCTTCGTAGAAACTTAACTACTCAATAAATCACTTTCTTTAACTGCACCCACCGAAGGCCCCAACAATTCTGTTGGGGAGATAAATGAGAAGCATATATCTGAAGTAGATACCTGCTTTCATTTGTAGTTTATTTGGTGACTATGCTCCTGGTAACTAGTACACCAACTGCAGTTCACACCCATATGTAGGTCCTCATTCTCAGTGCCTCCCCTTTTATTGTCTTGATGACCTGAGATGAAGAACACCCACGAGAGCTGTTACAGAAAATACCTGCACGGAAAGTACCTCACCGATCATGGCGACCATGATTCAGGTGTCAGGGTGGGTAGACCAGGTAGGCAGAGCTATACAGAACAGGCCCTTACATGGCTTCTTCCTGATCAGTCGTGTGTCTTGTTAGGTGAGCTGGTCTTCCTACTGGTTACTCTTTCCACAGTCATGGGTGGGATCCTGTCTTGGATACTGTGATAGGTACTATTGCCAGTGACTGGGAGCCATACGCAAAGACAGTGCATTGAAAGAATCATTAGGAAGGAGAAGAAATCACCTTAGGAAGAAAGAAAAGGGTATTTCAGGTAGAGACTGCATGCCGAGGGCAGACAGGGCAAAATTGGCTATGGGATATATTTAGTTTAGCTTGCAGAAAGTTCACATAACTAGGGAGATAATATGGTTGATTGACATGTAGCTAGTATAACGCCCAGTACCTTAGTCAGTAGCTTTATTCTTTTTGTGTCCTGACTGGCCCCTAGAAGCAGTTGAGTTTTGGAATCCCATAAGCATCTCTTTTGGGGAGTAGAAATGGAAAAAGAATAATTGTGTTCAAAAAGAATGGTCAGGAACAGTCTTGAAGCAGATATTACAAATATTTAGTCATGATGTAATAACCAACTGGGAATGAAAATCTTTTCAAAATCTTTGTCCTTAATGAACCTAACTGGATCCATTGTAAAACCAACCCCAAACTATTTCCAGGATCCCTCATTTGTGTTTTATAAAATGAATATTGAATAAATACTATTACTTCAGATCTGCCTCACATGAACAAAACAGAATTGTGTCTTTGAGATTTAAACTCAAAGTACTCAATTTAATGAAAAGAAAAACCTTCCCAATATTCTAAATGCAATAAGGCATAAAAAGAAAACCTAATTCTGTAATGTCATTTTTCAAAATATTTGAGGTTAGTGAACCTTACCAGGAACGACATCATAAAACTAACCCCAAATTATTTCCAGGGTGCACAATTTGTGTTCTATAAGATGAGTACTGAGTAAATATTATAACCTGCAAATACATCTCAGATGAACTCAAATCCATAATGGTTTGCAAGGGTCTCCTCAAGGTCACTTTTTATTGGGGTGGAGGTTTCAGGAATGCATGAAAGACATTTAAGGGCCAAAAAGTGCTGGGGGCTATCACCAAAATAGCTTAATAATATACAATTCCTCTGTGTGGCTTCTTGAGGATGCTGATCTTACTCCTGTTAGTACTTGGGAGCTGCATGTCTGAAAATATAGCAGCAGATGCTGTACCACAAGGGAGTTTCAAGCTCTCAGCAGAACTCGTGAATCCTTTCATGCTAACAGAGTGGGGAAGAGCCACCGTGAGCCCTGAGGGGTAGTCCAAGGTGCCTACACTGTGGGGAGATTTCCTGAAAGCCTCTGCTATGGAAAACTTGGAATTTCATGTCTTCCTGCATGGTATTTGGTACTTGCATGGGTAGGAAATCTATTCTAAATTTCTTACCATTGCGCAAAACCAATGTTCTTCCAAGAGATTCTCTGTCTGTCCATTGGACCCCAGAATGGTGCTCCCTGTGCAGGTCGGGGTTGAGGAAGTCCTGGGAGGACACCTGTCTGAGAAGCGTGGTGACAAGGGAAGACCCTCAGAGGTAGAAGCGTCTGCACTGGGACAACTCAATCCTAACAAACAGAGACCAAAGAGCGTGCCCAGAGGAGGGCTCCGTTTACACTGCGGCTCAGTCCCTGGCTTCCATCCCTGCCACAAAACACTAACCGAGACACTGGATGTGGCCGCCGGGACATTCGACACTTGTCCAGGAGAAAGGGGTCCGGCATTCAGTAACTGAGTGAGAAGACTCCCAACATGTTTTAATTTTCCCAGCAGGTTCCCCTTAAAATTTTTGCTTAGCAGAGAATGGACATACTGCAACCCCCCAAAGCATTCAACTTTCACTTTTAGCTGACTTTTTCTTCTTCTTTTTTTTTTTTTTGCAAAGCTGTTTTCACTTTCTGCTTAAATCTTCTTGCAAAGCGCTACGGTTAACTCTCCACACATCACAGATGATGTGCTCTGACAGACATAAAGAAGAATTAAAGTGAAATGCATGCACTGTTTAAAATAAAATCATCTATGTCATGAATAAGAAAAACAAAACAGATGGAATTGTGTCTTTGGTCATGCCTCAGAAGAGTTTCAAACTCTTCTAAAGTACTTAATCTAATAAAGAAAGAAAGAAAAAAAAAAACTTCCAATATTCTAAATGCAATAAAGCAAAAAACAAAAAAAAAAAACTAATTCTCTAATCACATTGGAATTTGGTATCAATAGTTTCCACATAAGGAATCCACTGATGAAACGACATTTAGTTTTATGGGGAATATGTTTGAGAGTAAATCATTGAGGTAAAAATGACTATTGATTCGAGTGTCACCGAACTGACAAAGTGGCTTTGCATTAGCCTAGCCCATGCTCCAAGAAGGATCTGGTAAGTGGAGCTGTGGTCAGAAGAGGGGAAACCTCATATCAAGTTGGAGGAAGCATGCCTGCAGTTTCTTTGACACAAGTGTTCAGTTCCTGGGAAAACATTCCGAGCAAACAATTCCTCGCACACTGCTTCTCTTTCATAGCATGAAAGAGTGGTGCGCGCGGTGAAATCATTTGGTTAGCTCCAGAGCCACAAGAAAAGTCAACAGTCTTTAGGGTACTTTCTCTATGGAATGCTTCAACTTGACATCAACAGGAAAGCCCAATCAGTCTTAGATTGGGAATGCTGGAAGCCGTCCCCCAACTGATTGGTGGCAGGAGGGGAGAAGAGAAGGGAAGGATTTACTCCATACCAGGGGAGCTTCGTAAACAAATGCCCTTGTCATTTCCTGCAGGAAAGTGGAAAGATTAGTCTGGTTTATATTGCGATGAGGACAGAGCTTAACACAGGTTGTAGCTGATTATACAAGAGTGAATCATTGCCCCATTGAGATAATCTTTAGCCATTACCTTTCATAATAACAGAGAGATCCTGAGCTTTCAGCCAGCCTGACTGCTGTAGTCAACGAAGAGGGGGACCTCTTAGCAGAGATGACAAAGAGGTGGCCGTAACTGTTGCCACGTCACCGCGACGGTGTTCTCACTCGCTCTGTGCTCCTAGAGATCATACGGGAGATAGTATTACCAATCCTAATTCTAAGCTTTTAAATCACGCCTTAGGGAGCCCAGGATCACTTTCAGGGTCTCAGAAGAAAAGTGTCTCTTGCCAAATGTCCTTGGGGACCTTTGTTCCTGGAAGTGGGCATTTTGCCAGAAGCTGCAGCGAAGCTTTATAAAAATAGACAAGATAAATGGACTTTGAGTGCAGTATTGTGCCAGACTTTTAATTTTCAGGAAATTATTTTTTTAACCTAGCTGAGAGTCAAGTCAATTTGTGAATTAGTTGAAAGGATGCTGAATCTGGGTGGGGGGGGAGGGGTGGCATCTGACATTTTAAGTCAGAAAAGCCTGCCACACAGAACAGATTTCTCTTGGCAATCAAGATAACTTAACAACCATAAACACATTGTCAGAGGGAAAAATTACATTTTGCTCTAACACAGATCATGTACAGATGACTGAGCTTTCTTTCAAGTTCAAGCACAGAAAGATTGTTTATATATTTCCACTTCTGACCTGGGCGGGCAGAACGATCTTAGAAGCCTAAATAGAGATGCCGAAGAGCTTTCAGCTCTTTCTTTGCTAAGAAAACAGCCTAACCATCATGGGACGTATACACAGACCAGGTTGCTGAGGACCAGGATGAAGTTGCTGCCACGGATAACTTGCCATGTTTGTTCACTTTTTGCTATAAATCACAAAAGGCAGCATCACTGTAGCTTCGTTTTTTAAAAAAGAATTCCCTTCAGTTGGTTTCTTTGGAGTATGTCAGGATATTTCCCTGAATCTGGGGGATGTCTGTATCACAACAAGGACATTTTATTATGATTTAATCAAATTATTAGGTAACTGATCCTTCAGATGGTGAACATAAGATAATTGTGCAAGACAATTGAAAATGTTAAAAATGTTCAGAACCATATAAAACCCAGGGCATTAATTCATCTTTTTTATTATTAATCTGTTCTCAAAAGCACAGTAAAAAATTAATCTGAGACTCTGTTTCACCTAGAACAAGAATATTTGATACAATTGTTTTTGTTTAGAGTTAAGGGGAGAGAGCAGGTTGCCCAATTCTCTACCAACTTGGCCTTATTCATTGCAGTAAATGTATTTAATGATATATAAATTTATTGAGCCCCTTTGATATGCAGAGCGCTGTGATGGAAATAGATATTTCTGAAAAAGCAACAAACAGTTCTGCTTTTTAAGTTTATAAGATGGTTATAGAGCAAAAATCTACTGATACTTACAAATACGTTACAAATACGTAGATACACATGTTAACGAGCAATACAGGACAGTCATGCAAACAGTAAAAGTAAGCAGCAGTATGTTATGAATGTCTACTTTCATTATGAATTTGACAAAAAAATCACAGAAAGGTGTGTGTGTATGTGTGTGTGTGTGTGTGTGTGTGTGTGTTTGACTTCATTTTATACAGCTTGAACATGCATCCCTCAAGACCCCTGGCAATGGGGCAAATGTTTATTGAACTCATACTCCATGCTAGGCACATGGAATGCATTATCTCATGCAATTGTCTGAAGAACAACTAAAGTAGGTACAATGATTAACTCCACTGCATAGACCTGGAGACAGAGCCGCAGAGGCTAGCGACTTATCCAAGTGTGCCAGCTAGAAATGGCAGGGCCGCTCTTCTTTGAATCCGTGTTTTCTGATTCAAGACCTTGTCTACTGGTGTTTCTAAATATGAGATTTACAGGCCTGAATCTGAACCACTAAGGGAGGGAAGGTGTTTGGTAAAATGCAGACTGCCTGGTCCCCAAGTCTACTGAGCTGGAATCTTTGCTCTGCCTGCTGTATTCATCACACCCGTGACTTAGCTATTTGGTGCTTTAGGTAAACACAGTCCTTTGAGTTGAAAGGAATAGAAAAGCATAAATCCCAACCCATCTCTCCTTCAGCTGAGGCCGCTTGAGCTGAGCTCTCTTCAGTTTCCACTATAATTTTTCAGGAGTCTACAAATCACTAAGCAAGTAAAAATTCTATATCTTCCTGGAGAGGGATAAAGGAATGGGATTCCCTCATGAGTAGCTGGCATCTGAAGGATGTTGCATCTTTGCAAGATGAATTTCCAGGTAGCTAATTAGAACCTAATGTGGATCTGATCCCCATCCCGAAGCCTCCCTTCTCATGTCCCTTTTATCCAGGGCTGGAAGAATAAAAATAAATTTAGCCGTAATTTAGAATTACAAAAAGCTTTTCCATTAGATTTTGGGATAAAATGAAAGTTAATTATGGCAGAAAACATTTCCAGCTATTTTATGAGATTCTATTGGGAGATCACAGATAATAGCAAAGTAATTCCTAGTTTCAAAGAATACCAAGATTGAATGGAAATGTGATTATGTCTATTTGGGAAAAGACATTTGTGAAATATTTGTGTTCATTACCCTTCCTCTCAGCAGAATAATACTTAACTCTAGCTCTAACTTGTTTTGGGAAAAGAGCTTTTGGAGCTGAAATGTAGGATCTTCTTTTGCCAAGCTCTGTGGAGATGTAAATTCAGGACATGAATTTAGTCAGAGTTGTAATAGGTCCTATGTACTAAGTAATTGCCACAGCAGTTAGACACTGGACTAATCGCTTTACTTCTATCTTTCATTGAGAATTTGATTTTTTTATGCTGTCACTCAAAGTTGATTTTCTGTGCCTGCATTTTTTATGAAAAAAGGATAAGATAGTGTATTTTCCACCACCACATATATACCTCAAAAAATGTACACATGCATTCTTATTTTACTAACAATAGTAACAACAACAACGATAACAATTTTTGGTCCATGAAAACCCTGCAAAGTTGGTGCTATGTACACGTCACAGGCGATGACATTAAGGTGCAGGGGAGGTGAAAGGTGAGACCCAGTGGTTCTAGAGCTTAGCTTGCATTACTTTGAATGCTTATTAAAACTAGCTTCCAGCCAGGCATGGTGGCGCGTGCTTGTAATCCCAGTACTTTGGGAGGCAGAGACAGGAGGATCTGGGTTCGCGGCCAGCCTCAGCTCTCTCTCTCTCTCTCTCTCTCTCTCTCTCTCTCTCCTTAGTGAGGCCCTCCGCAACTTTGTGAGACTCAGTTTCAAAATAAAGTATAAAAAAAATAGGGCTGGGGGTGTAGCGCGGAGGTAGAACGCCCCTGGGTTCAATCCCTGGTACTGCAAAAACAAAAACAAAAACAAAACAAACAAACGAACAAACAAAAAACTGGCTTCCACCCCCAGAGATTCTAGTTCAGTGTATCCTAAAATCATTTCAAGAGAGCCAGCCCTCTGTGCACCTCAAGTAAGATATTACCCTTCCACATGTCTGCACCCCACTTTGGTATCCATTATTTAAGACTATCTTGTGATTTAACAATAGTTTTCCTTTAAAAAGTTATTTTGTCATTTGAGAATAAAGGTACTTTCAGGTGTGCCATGGTACAAATTTGATGCTCAGGTTACCCAGGAGAAGGGCAGCCCATTACTGGGAAAAGAAGCCAAAAGAAAGACCAGATTGTAGAAAATATACTGGTTTGGGGCAGGTTGGGCAGGTTGGGTAGTATGTCAGGCCTTTGGACACATTGAATTTCTGTGCTCCAAACGATTTTACTACTGGTTTCGTCTTGTGTCAGCTGCCTGTGGTCTTACAAATGATGGAAATTAGCAATAGGAGAGACACATGCTGCTATCTATTTCATCATCCTGTCCGTCTAGAGTCACTATCTAGTGTCTCCTCCGTTTTTACTGAAATTGCTATATTGCACAAAATGAGCGAGTGGGATGTTTAAAGAAAAAAGGACACTTGGGAGAAAATATTTTTCAACTAAAATGTCAAGAGTTAAGAAATCTCGTGTTTGTGGATTTCTCTATCCCGGAGAAACTGGGAGAGTGTCGGCTTTCCCTCTGTCAGCGTTCAGGCATTCGCCACACCAGTTGATCCCACTCGGAAATGTTCAGTCTGGCTTCTCATGCTGGGGGCAGCTGGAGGACGTGGCAGGCCTCCTTGGCTGGGCACCCTCTTGATGCACAAATGCAGTCCTGTAAATGGCAGATGTAACTTTTCTTTCTTCTTCATGGGGGGCTCTCTAAGAGCATCTGTCATGTCTGCCTACCCAGCATTTCTTTTCTGGTCTTTGATAACAACACCCCTATATTCCTTGTGGCAGGGGTGGACTTGACTCCAGCTTGACAGAGTGAGGCCATTAGCCTGTGCCAGACCAAGCAGAACCTTTCAAAGACTTTTCTTTGTTTTTATCCAACGTTTTTAACCTGTAGTAGGCAAGCTGGGTACTCTTAGGCTCACATGGAGAGAGCCTGTTAGAACAGGACGGGATACCCAGAGGAAAAAAAAGCAGGTTCCAGATGGAGAGAAAGATTCTTGATATTGTTACTTGAAAACCTGATTCAAAACTGCCCAGATGTGAGCCAATAAATTCTCATTTCCTTTTTTTTTTTTGCTTTGAACTTTTTGAGTCAGGTTATCATCACCACCTGACTTACGTTCAAGAAAACGAAAGCACAAGGAATGAGATGCGCTTCAGCATCAAAATACGCATGCCCGTAGGTGAGTTTTAAGAGGCTCAGGTTTTAGGAAACCTGGGATCTAGTCCTGGTCATGCTACAGATTGAAAGTTCTTCCAGGACATCATCAGTGTCACAGAATCTTGAATTCTTTCTCACTCAACCCGAGGCTCACAAAATGACCTCCGTTAAATGATGAGATTGCAAGGAAGAGGTTCCAAGTGACAGATGATGGTGAGAGAAGAGACGAGTCAAGTAGATGTTGGGAGGCCTGCAAGGAGAGGCCGCCAGGAGGAAGCTGCAGAAGCAGGGTCACGGGCAGGTGACCGACAATGGAGTAATTTTCCCTGACACAGCATGGTAGCCCATTGATGCAACCATTGGCTGTAATGGCAGGCCTGGGACAACGGAGCCAACAGGAAATCAACGGTGGAAACAAAGAAGGAGACATCCCACACCTCTTCCTAGTGATTTTATTTTTGGTAAGGTGTTTGCTGTTGCTAAAGTGTCAGAAGCAGAAGAGACCACGTGTTAAGAAGGAAGAGAAGCCTACCAAAATCCTTTCAAAGGGAAGGGCCTCTCATGGGCAATAAGTAATTCTAGAAATAAGATTCAAAGAAAATTTTTTTTGGCAGTACTGGGGATTGAACCCAGGGGCATTCTACCACCGAGCTACACCCCCAGTCCTGTTTTTTTATTCTTTATTTTGAAACAGGGTCTCACTAAGTTGCAGAGGGTCTCACTAAGTAGCTGAGGCTGGCCGTGAACCCAGATCCTCCGGTCTCAGCCTCCCAAGTACTGGGATTACAAGTGTGCACCACCACGCCCTGCTAAGATTCAGAGAATTTTAACCAAGCTGAAATGTTACATTTTATGTGACTTTTTTTTGTATTCAAGTTTTTTTTTTTTTTCCTGGTACTAGGGTGTGAACCTAGGGGCATTCTACCTCCAAGCTATACCTCCAGCCCCTCATTTTATTTTTTATTTTGAAACAGAGTCTTGCTAAGTTGCCGAGGGCCTCACTAAGTTGCTGAGGCTGGCCTTGAACCTGGGATCTTCCTGTCTCTGCCTCCCAAGTCCTGGGATTCCAGGCATGTGCCACTATGCCTAGCTCCACTCAAATTTTTACCTGAGCCCTCCCATTGGCATCCTGGTTTAATCACTGGCTTTCCAGGAAAAAATTTAAAAAGCCCTGATGAATGGTATTTGTCAATTTTAGCCATGTAAATATCCTTCGTGGACAATTTCCAGCGGCCAACACGATATCAACTGATTCATGAAAATTCCTTAAAATTTAAGAGTTGGCCGGGTCTCAGCCAACTCTGACCTACATCGAAATTACAGAGTAGAAGATCTAATTATCAAAGTGCTCTGAGCATGTACTTGAAAGATAGCTATGTGTCCTCCCTGAAGGATTCAAACATGAAGGAGAGATCGCAGAGCCCCAGAAAGAAAGCTTACACATTTCTTTGACATCCTGTTCATGGTGGGACTCTTCTGTTGCCACTGGACCGTGGCTTCGGAACAGAACCCGGGCTGGGGAGGTCACAGGGCACTGCGACAGGACCATTAGCCTGCTGTCATGCGCGCAGGCAGCAGGAGTGTGGTATGCGGCCTGCTCTGATGTGTCAGGTGCTGGGATTCTGAACACAAAGGTAGCCATTGTGGTAAGAGGGCATGGTGCAACCTTTGCAAAGAAGAAAAGCATTTGCCCTCGGGCGGGAGACAATAATAAGGGGATAAGGAGGTGGAAGCACCCTCACCTGTCCTAGACCCAAAACAAGTTGGAACAGAGCATGTAGACAATCCTCCAGCACCAGATAATGAAGCAGCCCCATGAAAGGACAGGAGAGAAGGTAAGGGTGGGAGGATTTTAAAGCGGCAGCTGCAGCAGGAGGAATGAGGAAGAAAAGAAAGGGACAAAGCGAGGGAGGAGAGAAAGAGCTACCGGAAATTGGCAGGCGAGGCCTTCACCTGGGCACAGGTGGGATTGTGTTCACGGAAGCTGATTGCACAAAGTGGAAGGATGTGGGAGGTTTTACAGGGAAAAAGGCTGAGAAAGGTTGTGAACTTCCTAGGCTTAGGTATAATTTTAAAGAAATAGTCATTTCACACAAACTGCACTTACAGAAAAAGAGCCAAAGGTATCACCAAAGAAAAGATCCAAAAGTTCTGATACCTATTCAGAATTTAACACGTTAATAAAATGGAAAGCTGGTTATTTTTTCTTTAAAAAAAAGTGGAAATCTCTGCGACTCCTCAAATCTTTCTAGTTATGATTTTTTTTGATCATGGTAATACCACAGTGCCTTGAATCAGAGGGAGGGTGCATAATTTTGAAAGAAAGAAAGAAAGAAAGAAAGAAAGGAAAGAAAGAAAGAAAGAAAAAAGTAGCCCAAGTCAGAGTTACTTCTGGCTCCACACTGCAGGTAAAAATTATGGAAATTAAGAAGGGTGCTTTTGTAACTTTTAAAAGAAGAAAAAACAGATGAGACTTTCTTTCTTTTTTTTGTCTTTGCTTTTGAGATTTGTGCACAAAAGAGAGTAATATAAAAAAAATGCTGTTTGCTTTAGGGGGTGCCATTCCAGCTTGGCTCCTTTGGCCTGGATGAGGTAATGAACTTCCTACGTGTTTTGCTTCACAGAAGTATGTATCTGTTGGACTTGCATGTGAAAATAAATTACGATATATATTCAATGAATAATCCAACTGGGGACTCAATTCCCCAAACTTCTCCCCCCAAAAGGAGAAAATAAAAGTCTCTTTTACTAGGTATATTTTTTCTAAACAACAAAGATGTTAGAAAATCAATGTTCTCTTCTTCCCCTATACTCACATCTGAAGAAGACTTAGGAACTTTACAGCAGAAATGAATCAAATATTTTTAAATGCAAATTCATGTTAATTCAGAAAGAAATTTTCAAATAGTCCAATAGAAGTGCTGCATCCTGGACTTAAGAAAGTACCAGGTTTCGGCCCAAAATGTGGTCTGCAGTCTCCCTTGCTCCTTGGACAAGTCACATGCTCTCCACAGCCTGCTTTAATAAAATGCAGAAACTGGGCAGATGCATACGGTTCTGTTTGGCATGAAATTGGCAAAGCAATCTACAATCAAGGAAGACTCTGTCCCTCTACATACACGGTAAATAATTCATTTTAAAATTTAGTAAATTCATTTTAAGTACATAAATAATGCATGAATAAATGTTCTGTATAAAAATTTCAAATAATGGGAAAGTATATAGAGAAGGAAATTATCGTACTCTTACTGCTCCCCGCACTCATTTCCCTCAAACAAGGTAACCATCATTCTTGATTGGATGAGCATCCTTCCTGATATTTTTTCCATTCATTTACCTATAATGTTCATTTTTTTTTAACTATTGAAGCATTTTTCTGATGTAGTCACATTAGATAAAATTCAAAGGCTAGAAAAGCAGAGAAGAAAAAGAAAGGAAGGAAGGAAGGAAAGAAGGAAGGAAGGAAGGAGGGAGGGAGGGAGGGAGGGAGGGAAGGAAAGAAGGAAGGAAGGAAGGAAGGAGAAAGAAAGAGAGCGAGCTGGGCACAGTGCCATGCGTTTGTAATCCCAGTATTTGGGAGGCTGAGACAAAGAGGATTGCAGGTTCAAGACCAGCCTCAGCAACTTAGCAAGACCCTATTTCAAAATAAAACTAAAAATAAAATCAGGCTGGGGATATAGCTCGGAGGTAGAATGACACTGAGTTCAATCCTCAGTACCACCAGAAAAAAGAAAGAAAGAAAGACTCATAATCCTACTACTAAAACAGATTCAGTAACCAACTTGATATAGTTTCCTTTAATTTTTGCCTATGCATAATTTTCAACAATGGCATAATCAATTAAAAAGGGCAAGAGATTCAATGCTTGGACCAAAAATTAATGTGGTTGTGTATTCTGCTTTGAGGTAATATTTTAATTACTCAGTGATTTTAATAGCATATCTATCAGGAGCCAGAGATTTAAGAAATGGAGAAATGAATTTTATTTTTGTGGAATGAAATACAGGAATAATGGAACCTCTTTTAGGGTACTCAAGATAGATGATGTGTGTTAGAAAATGGCAAAGGCCAGGGTTAACACCAGGATTAGTAAATCATGGAATCTTAGACCTTGGAGGGCATTTAGTTGGCACCAAACCCATGTTTATTATTTTATAGATGAGAAAACATTAAGCACGCGACGGCTTTCCCAGAGCCACACAGGTAATGCGATAAAGCCCAGATGTGGCCCTCCCACCCCCACTTCTCCATTTTCCTCAAAGAAATGGACGAAGTTTTAGAAAGGCATCTTCAGGACTTGGGTAACCAGGTTCTAGGTAGTTTCTTTCAGACAACAGCCTTTAAAACAGCAACTTAAAGCCAAGTCTGACCCACAGTGTCTTCTCAAAAGTTAAAACAAAAGTCTCTTAACACAATTAGTTCCCAGTATTTAAAAGTATAATTTTTTACTTCTTTTTTTGTTGTTGTTGTTTTGGTACTGAGGTTGAACCCAGGGGCATTCTAACTCTGAGATATACTCCCAGTCCTATTTTTTAGTTTGAAACAGAGTCTCGCTAATCTGCCAAACCTCCGATCCTCTTGTCTCAGCTTCCCGAGTACTGGGAATACAGGTGTGCACCACCATGCCTGGCTTAATTTTTGACTTCTTTAAAAGCATCCAAAGATCTTACATTGGACTCAATTGCATGTGACCACCACGGCTAGATGTCCTTTGAGCTGACCTGCCTGAGCATAGAGTGTCCCTGCCCACACCTGCCAGCCAGCCTTACTCCTGCAGGGCACTTGCCCAGGCTCCAACCACTGGGAGCACATGTCTTGTCTGCACCCAGACACTTCTGAAAGCAAAAGTCTAAAAATGATAATTGTATTGAGACAAGAGACAAAAACCAGGATGGTCCTAGACAAATTGAATCATATTGTCCCCTTGTACACATCTGAGCCTGTAAGCACTGTTTGGACTCTGGGGAGCCTTGCGTTCCTGTTTCATCTCAGCAGGAGACGCAGAGCTGATCTCTAGCAGTCCCCCTTTCCCTGCTCCCCTGACAGCCATAAGAAGGGCAGTTGCCTGCCCTGAAGCTGCCCCTGCTCCAGAGAGATCAGAAACAACCATCAGTACATTTGGGAATAGGAATTAGAAATCCATTTATAACAAAATAGTTGATGGGGGACAATAGTAGAACTGAGTTTTCTTCATCTGCAAATAATTTGTAAGTGTTACTACTTGGTAGACATTCAGAGCATTATAATGGATGGAAGACGCATTTTTTGCTTTAAATAGCTTAGAATTGAGTAGAGAAGATAAGGTCTGACTGACCCCATCGATAGATGAGGTGGAAGGAGGTGAAGGCTTCAAAGGAACCTGATTGTTCATGGCTCCTGACTTGCAAAGCCTTATGGTGAGAGCAGGATTTGGGCGGCATGGCGAATAAAGAGTAGGGAGGAAGCCAGGGTGGAGAGAACGCGGGCCTGCAAGGATGAGAGGAGACAACTGTGCTGGGGACAACTTGTTGGCCTGAGGAACCTCAGCCTGCCTTCGCTCAGACTGGGTGGCATTTGCCAAGCTGCTCCTGTGTGTGTGTGTGTGTGTGTGTGTGTGTGTGTGTGAGAGAGAGAGAGAGAGAGAGAGAGAGAGAGACAGAGAGAGAGAGAGGAATATCCCTTTGAGCATCATTTTTCTCATGCTGGTTTTCCGACTCGGCGCATGGTTGGCTTGTTTCCTGAAGGATGAACCAGTTTGGAGGACCAGGTTGGAGGTTAGGAGGAACACCTGCCTCCTTATTAGGCTGGAGAGCTGGCCAGTGGCTGAGGATCGCCCTTTGAACCAGGGCTCTCAGTCTAATCTTACCCACAGGTGCTCTTTTATGACAAATATTTTGTAAAGCCCTTGTTATTACCCTGAAATAGAATAGATTCTATGAGCTACGCTTTACTCATATAATTTTTAAAAAATCAATATAATGTTTTAGCTACAATATAATAAAGAAATAGAAGATTAGTATTCTATAGCAAAAATTACATATACGCATATTTCAGTATGTGCCCACAAGGGCAGGGCAGCAACAGAAGACACACAGGAGGCTACAGGTGCTTGGACATGGACCTCAGAGCTTGCTGCGGGTCGGGCATTCTGGTGCTAACATGAATGTTATGGCTTTCTTTTTTTTTATAAATTGTAAATGGAGAACAAATTTTATTCTAAAAATAGATCTCAGTAACAATGAAATACTCAAAGCTGTCAATATAATAGAAAAAAAGGTAGCAGGAGTCTGCTTTTTTCTTCTAAAAATAGTTATCACTCTAATATTCTGCCCACACTCATCTATCTCTAATTGTTCCTTTTATGAATTATCCAAGGAAATTTTTAAATCAGAGTGGCTTCTGACTGATATTTAGACATAAATCTGGATTATTTTATCTTCAAGTATATACCTTCCTAAGGAATGCAAAGAAAATTAAACATAATTAGGAAGATAAATGTATGCTTAGGAAATGTATTCAAAAGTAATATATTGTTTTGTGTTATTGTCTTCTTAAATTTCTGAAAATAAAGAACTTCACTGAAAGTACTGATATTTGAAAACAAATTATACTACTTACATACAGAGAAAAGACGTAACTACATTATTTCCAACCCAATGTTATGGCTTTCTGAAATAATGAATGACACTTCCCAATAGTCTGAATAAAACAAAGTCCAATCTTTCTTCTACTCAATAAATCCATCTCTTGGAATATTCAGTATGTATTAGGAAGATGCACATAATTCTTAGTGTCTGTCTATCAAGGAGAGTAAGGACCTGGTCTTAGTTAATTATAAACAGATTATTATTTATTTGGCATTGTCGTCTTCACTGTTGCCCATCTAACACCTTTAGTCCCAGTCTCAATAAATGTCAGTGGTGCCCACCCCAGCATTGTGACAGCATTGTGCAAAGTGTCCCTCCACATGTTTGAATTGTGCCCTAGGGCCAATACTACCTCCATTAAAAACCGTTGACTTGCATCATCAAAATCTACTATTAGAACAGTTTTAAAAATGTAAGGGGATGTGAGAAGATGGAAGACATGATGTAATAAACCCTTAATTCTGTGTTAATTACATATTAATAATAATTTCTAAATGCTTTGGGGAATATAATCAGCACTCTATTGCAAAGGCCTTTTCTTCTTGTTGATCAGATTTTCTTAACTCTGGAAACACAGTTCAGTGCCTAAAGGAATGTGATATGTCCTAGCAGTGAATAAGGCTAGAAATAAGAAAGGCAGGCCATGGGGAAAGAGGATATAGTGTTTCTAAGCCATGATTAAAAGGAATTAAACAGTATAGGCACTATAGTTTCGGCCATTGCCAGGGTAAAGAGATGGTTCTGACCCTATGGTTTGGAGGACCCCATATCTAACACTTTTGAGCAGTGACTCAGGAAGACAGTAGGAGGGATGCATAGGAGAGGGTGCGAGCACCTGTTTCAACTCCCCCCTGGATGAGAGGCAGGTTTGAAGGCTCTGTAAACCACCGAGGACTTGAAGTGGGGACACACCTCCCCACGTGTCTGTACTCCAACATTTGAACTCCAGTGACCTTGAAATCCCCAATGAAGGCCAATGTAACCTGATCTTAGTTGGATAATGTGATATGGGAGCACACCAGGTGATTGGCTCTGAGCCTGAGAAATCCATGGGTGAAATTAGCTTGGGTTTCTAAGCGACTGTGGTACAGCCTTAACCTCAATAATTTTGGGGGAAAAAAAGAAAAGAAAAAGAACCTTGTTCTCTTATCAAATTAAAGAAGACTTAAAACATACTCAATTACCCAAGGCAATTTCATACACTACTCATGAGAAAGTTAATTGGTACCTTAGTATGAGGAGATAGTTTGGTAACAGAAATACAAAAATAGGGAGAGAGGAAGGAAAGAAGGAAGGAAGGAAGGAAGGAAGGAAGGAAGGAAGGAAGGAAGGGAAGAAGGAAGGAAGGAAAGAAGATCTACAAAAATAATTTATTGTAGAAGGGAGTGGGAAGGAATGGAAGAAGGAATGAAGAAAGGAAAGAAAATCTACAATAATAATTTATTTGTCTTCTGTTACTTGATGCCAATTTTTATGGTTTTATATGCAAATAGATGGGTACAATTATTTAACACAATATATGAATATACTATGGCTATTCAGGTGGTACTTAATCACAATATTCTTAAACCATTATTATTAGTATTACTTTAAACATATTTGTTTTTCAGTAATAGATGCTAACACAAGTTAAAGAATTACAAAATAGCCGGGCGTGGTGGCGCACACTTGTAATCCCAGTACTTTGGGAGGCGGAGACAGGAGATCCGGGTTCGCGGCCAGCCTCAGCTCTCTCCCTCTCTCTCTCTCTCTCTCTCTCTCTCTCTCAATCTCTCTCTCTTTCTCTCTCTCTCTCTCTCTCTCTCTCTACCTAGTGAGGCCCTCCACAACTTCGTGAGACCCGGTTTCAAAATAAAGGATAAAAAAATAGGGCCGGGGGTATAGCGCGGAGGTAGAACGCCCCTGGGTTCAACCCCTGGTACCGCAAAAAAAAAAAAAAAAAAGAATTACAAAATACATATAAGCAAATTAATCAAAAAGAAAATGAGTCCTCTAAATACTAATACACCAAATAACTTCTTAGTATCTTGGTATCTATACTTCAGAATTTCTCCATAGCTGTATGCCCTTTTCAAATAGCAAGAGGCAGATTTCCCCTAATATTTATTAGATTAGATTATGTGGTTTCTTTCTCTCTATAAAATCCAAGAAAATAATGGAGCCTCAATGGTGGTGTGCATTTAGCTTTATTTATCCATTGATTAGTGCTAAATCTAGATCCGTAATTTATTTCCTCAGGTCTTTAGATTTACTACATTTTCATCACATTTGATTTTATGTTAAAAACAAATATAGAGTACTATTAAGGACCAGATATAACAAATGTCCATGTATTTACCACTGGAGGTGCACACATATCTACCTTTTCCAAAATGCATATTAAGGATTATTACAAAGTTTGAGTCCCTCATGTCACTTTCTCCGGTCCCCTTCTTCTCCTCTTCCCTCCCTCTGCAGAGATGCCAGAATCTGAAGTTCAGTTTTATTGATGTCCCAGCATGGAATCATCTGCAGGGCACTGCTACGGTTCTGTGGTAACTGCAGGAGAGTAGGTGCTAAAACATACCTGGAATGGATGAATACTCAGAAGCTCTGTGCGTAAACTATACCTAACACATAGAGAGTTACATGTAACACACAACATGCGACATGTTTTATTATGCATAATATATAAAACATATATGTTGTAGTATTTTTGTATATTTTTCTATTGTCTATAAGGGCTTTCATACTGTAGCTAGGTAGTGATTTCTAAAAGTTTCCTTCCTATTTAATATTAAGAACCATAAAAATACATTCTGAATATATTCATATGTATATATATTATTAATTCATTTTTCTTATCACTTTTACGAGCACTAATTTATGCAAATAAACTTCATCCTTAAAGTGTATAATTCAGTGGGTTGTGCAAATCCATGAAACCACAGGTACAAGGAAGATAACTTTCTTTTATGGCTAAAACATCCCTTACACCTCTTTTCCTTTTATCCCCTGCCCATGACAACCACTGATTGGCTTTTTGTCTCTGTAGATTAGTTGGCATTTCATACAAATTAAATTATACTGTATGCGTTTCCCTGTGTTGGATTTCTTTCCATCTGCAAATAAGCTTTGAGATTCCTTCATGTTGTGTTTCAGCATGTTCTTCCTTTCTCTGGAGGAGCAGTATTCTCTGCATGGGCTTTCCATACTCTGCTTATCCACTCAATATGCTAGCGGACATTGAGTTGCTTCTAGTTTGGGAGATCATGAGCCAAGTTGCCATGAACATTAATGCACATGTCATTGTATGCATAGATGTTTCCATTTATTCTTGAGGTAATGCCAATGCTCATGTGGTCCATATATGCTTATCTTTTAAAAACTAGTCAAACCTATTTTTTTCTGTTCCTTTCCCTGACTTCCTGCTGTGACTTTTTTTCTCATACAGTATATTTCTTTTCCATTATTATTGGTGCATTGTAATCATGCGTCATGATGAAGTTCAGAGTGATAGAGACATACACACACACAGCACTTGGTGAGATTCCCCCAGCAACCACCCTGCTCCCTCGCCCTCCCCGTGCATGATATTGAGATTGGCATTGGTCATTTTGTATATGTGCATTGTGTCATTTGAAATGTTTCCTTCATGAGATCTCCTTCCCTCCACCCACCTCCCTCCCTTAGACCTCCTCCATCACTCCACTGTGGTTTCTCCTCCTTTGTCTGGAGTCCCTTTTGTATCCCAATTTCTCCTTAGCTTCCACATATAAGGGAAAACATATGACCCTTCATTTTTTGTGACTGGCTGATCTCACTTAGCATAATATTCTCTAGTTCCATTCATTTTCCTGAAAATACAAAATTTTGTTCTTTATGACTGAGTAGAATCCCACTGTGTGCATATCCCATAATTTTATAATCCATTCATCTGTTGATGGACATCTAGGCTGGTTCCATAATTTGGCTATTGTGAATTATGCTGCTATAAACATAAATATGCGTGCATCAATACTACTGTGATTCTTTAACTGCACATTAAACTTTGTGAAATTGTGTCACAGGTCCCTTAGACTTCATTTTTTCACTTTTTCCTTCCCTCAGATTCTATGCTTTTTACTTATCTATTTCATGTAAATTGGTACTTTCTTCTGTAATTTCCATTTTCCTATGTGAACATTTAACAAATATTATTATAAAGTTATATTTTATGTATGATTAAGTTAATACTAACTTTAGATATTATATTGTCAGTACTTTTCATATTTTCTATTTCTTTGTTTGTTTTTGTTTTTTGATTGAACCCAGGGGCATTCTACCTCTGAGCTACAACCCCAGCCCTTTTTAGTTTTTATTGTGAAACAGCGTGCCACTAAGTTGCTGAGGCTGCCCTCAAATTTACAATCCTCATGTTTCAGTCTGCCAAGTACTGGAATTACAGGTGTGCACCACCATGCCTGGCTCATACCTTCTATTTCTTCACTCAAATTTCCTGTTTTTATACATTCTAAGTTTATTTTTCTTGTCTTCGATAGTTTCAGAATCAGAATCAACTGGTGAGTGTCCTCTTTCTTAAGAATTGTTTCACATTTTCTTGAGTTTTTGTATGTTGAATATTTTAGGATATTATCCAGGACACTGAGAATGTTTCATTGTGGTAACTCTGGATCCCATTACATTGTTCAAAAAATCATACTGATGTTTCTGTTTAGGAGGCAACAGACTTGAGCAGACACACAACCAGGAATGTCACTCCTGAGCTCCGGGAAGCGTTGCCAGCCTTAGTTTCTGGTGCTTTCAGTTTGCCCTGTGGCTGCTTGGTTCAGGATCAGTCAGAGATAAGCCGAGGTTCTATACAGTCTCCTTCTCCAGCTCTTTCATTGACGGGGGTCCTTCTTGCTCTCTGACAGCCCTGGTTTCAACTGTCTTCTTTTGAGCTTGATCCATGCAGAATTTTAGCTGCTCATGTCACTACTGCTGCCACCGTGACTAGCTGCTTGCAGGAGAGAGCTTCCAAAAGTCAGGGCATTCAGTCTCTGCTAATCATTTTCTCCATCTTTGGACTTCTTTCGAAAGTCTCCTTGCTTTTTACATAAATCCCCAGAGCTTTGGATTGTTCTTGTGTTTTTCCCAGAGGTCATAGCTATCAATTTGGGGATGATGAATTGGTTAGGAGCTTACTTATCTATGTGCTTATTCATTTTAGCCACTGTGCAGTATTCTAGTTGGCTATATTCACTTATTTATTTATTCATCTGCCAGTAGATCTTTAGTGATTTTATTTTTGACTATACCAAAAAAAGCACAGTGTTTTAATTACATGTGTCTTTATGCATTTGTAATGGAAGGTTTATACAAAGAAATGGAAATTTGGGGTCATAAGGATTGAACTTCAACTCAGCTAAATTATATTTCAATATGTTTGTAGCAATTATACTTCCATCAGCAGTTTTGCAACTTTTCATTTCTCCATATCCTAGCCAATATTTGGTATTCTCAGGTTTTTTTTTTCAGTATTCTAATGTAGCAAATGTTATCTGATTTTTTTATTCGTAATTCCCTAATTACTAGTAGGGTTCAGCAAATGTTCATGTTTATTGACTGTTGCTTCTCCTGTGAATTGCCTATTCATGTTTTTTCTATTAGATGTTTCCTTATTGATTTGTAGGAATGTTTCATATATTTTCTGATTTCTAATCATTTGCATTGCAAATAGCTTCTCTCATTCTGCTGCTTCCCTTTTAGCCTTATTCATGATGCAATTTCCAACACAGAACTCTGTATTTGATGGTGCTAACTTTATCATATTTGATCTTACGATTTTCAGTTTTGATAACTTCTTTTAGTGATCTTTTTTACACTTTTCACTCCAAAGTAATGTTTGAACACCTTTTATGTTATAAGCATTCTTTTAGGCATTGGAGAATATTCTGGTTAAAAGGGTGATAGGCAGCCGGGCGTGGTGGCGCACGCTTGTAATCCCAGTATTTTGGGAGGCGGAGACCGGAGGATCCGGGTTCGCGGCCAGCCTCAGCTCTCTCCCTGTCTCTCTCTCTCTCTCTCTCTCTCTCTCTCTCTCCCCTTAGTGAGGCCCTCTGCAACTTTGTGAGACCCGGTTTCAAAAATAAAGTATAAAAAATAGGGCCAGGGGCGTAGCGCAGAGGTAGAACACCCCTGCGTTCAATCCCCGGTACCACAAAAACAAACAAACAAACAAACAACAACAAAAAAAAGGGTGATAGACAAGATAGGCAAGATATGTATAGCTTTATTTATAGCAAATTAAATCTCAGCTACTGATAGCTACTATAAAGAGAATAAAACAGAAAGGCAGCATAACCACATAGTTAAGGGCACAGCCTTTGTAGCTCAGTTTAAATACTGCTTCTGTCACTTATTAGATGAGGGCAGTTATTCAAGATCTGCTATGTTTTACTTTTTTCATTGTAAATGAGAATGATGGTAATAATATCTACTAGATATTGAATGTCTTCAATAACTTTGAAGAATTAAATGATCATATATAAGATATATGCCTACTAAGTACTGTATAAGCAGTTAAATAAAACAAATAAAATACAATGAGGTAAGGTCAGATGATAGAGGGACCAGATAAGGCCACAGATGAATTATTTGTGTAAAATTTCACCAAGGAGGTCACATTTAAACAGAATCCTAAATGAAGTGAGCTAGAGAAATCTTTTATGCTCAAGTTGTAAAAACATAGGAGATTATACCATAGTTTCTTTTAATCACTTAAATTTTAACTTTCTCATTGTTTGATTCTTAATCCATCTGGAGTTTAATTTCATGCATGGTGGGAAGCAGGGATATAATTATATTTCCTTCCATGTGGAAAGCCAGTTTCCCAACAACAACATTTATTGACTAGTCTATTCTTTTTTCCTGATTTAGTTATTTCTTCCCTACTCTATATAATTCTGTGTACTTATTTGGGGACCTTCTATTCTGTTCCACTGATCTATTTGACTATCACTATGCTAATACCATGTAATCTTAATTACTAAACCAGAGTAAGCCTTGATCTTGTAGGGCAAATTCTATCCCTCTTCTTTGAAATAGTCTTGTGCATTCTTACTTATTTATATCTTCATGTAAACTTTAGAATCCTTTTGTTAATCTCATGAAAAATCATATTGGATTTTATTTTTTGAAATTGCATTGGGTTTGGTAGAGAATTATTACTGTACAGAGTTTTTCCTTCCATGAAAATGGCATCCACATACATTTACTAAGGTCTCATTTTGCAGTAACTTTTAACATTTTCTTCATAAAATATTTGCACAATTTTTTAACTTACTCCTCAATATTTCACAATTTTCATGGCTATTACAAGTATCTTCTCTGACAATTTTCTTTTCCCATTGCTTATTGCTAGTGTATGAGAATTTTGATCTTTATCTTGTATTCCAAAAACACGTTGAAGTTTTACTGTTCTAATAATTTATCTGTAGAATTTCTAGATGTTTCTGTAAAAATAATCAACATACTTATAAATAACAACACCTTTCCTCTTACTTTTCTAACCATATACTTCTTTATTTTTTAAAAAACTAAAGTCTCTATTATAATGTTGAATTAATGGGAGGCAGAGGACATCTTTATAGTGTTCCTGATTTAATGGGAATTCTTTGAAAATTACATCATTCATTATTTATTATGCTTGTTGTAGGTGTTTAATTGGTGTTCTTTCTCAGGCTAAGAACATTCCTCCTATTCTTAGTTTGTTGGGAATTCTATCAAAAGATTTTTCTGCATGCATGGTTTTTGACTTTTATTCTATTTTAAATTAAATGTATTGGTTTTATGATGTTGAATAATTATAGCACTTCTTATTTGAGTTACTTGATTATGACATTTTATAATGCATTGTAGATTAATTATACTTATAGTCTATTGAGGGTTTTTGTGTCCATGTTCATACCTGAACTTTAATTATTTACATGATTGTTATTTGCTCCAATTCCTTCTGTCTATTGTATACAGCAGGAAACATTTCCAATTTCTCATTGATCTCTGGCTTCTGAGTAGATTGGCTAATGAGAAGCACTGGATATAAATGAATGGGGGGGGGACAAGGAAAAGCAAGGGTCTTATGACTCCTCCCTCTCTGCTCGGATTTTCTGGTGGGGGCTGTGTGTCCTTTTAAGTCCATCTCGTACTAGACATTATTTTCTCTGCAGATCCCAGATCCTACCAGACAACTCAGGATAGTTCCTGTCTCAGTTATGTGGCCCCTATTTCTGGGCTCCAGTATAACCACCTTTTGTCTCTGTCCCTCTTGCCCTAGGGCCATATTGGCTTCCTGTGATTGCTGACCTTTCAGTTGCTTCAGAGTCACCTCTTAGACCCTTTCCCGGCAAAAATCCACCTGTAACCAGTTGAATTCCCTGTGTTTGCAGCACCTAGAGTAGTTTCTGTTTTCCTACGAAGACTCTGACTGATACATCCTAAAAAGTCATGATAACATACACTTCTTGGTGTTTTGACATTATGCATACCTTCACAAAATAAACTCAATAGCTATCACTCTTTTTAAAATACAGGGTGGGCTGGGCATGGTGGCACACACTTGTAATCCCAGTACTTGGGAGGCTGAGACAGGAGGATCCAGGTTCACGGCCAGTCTCTGCTAATTAGTGAGGCCCTCCGCAACTTAGTGAGACCCTGTTTCAAAAAAAAAATAGGACTGGGGGTGTAGCTCGGAGGTAGAATGCCCCTGGGTTCAATCCCCCGTACCACCAATAAATAAATAAATAAATAAATAAATAAATAAATAAATACATAGTCTGTATAAGGCAGAGATTGACATTGAAAATCTTTCATGATGGGAGAGAAACTAAGACAATTACATTTGAAGATAAATATATATTGTGTGTGTTTGTTTACTCAAATTATATTTTAAAAGATAACTGGAATTGGATTAACTCCCATATGTCTTTAAAAATTCCATAATCATCGTTCTTAGGGGGGACCATTTCTTTGAATGAAGCAATTAGTATAATTGGTATATTTTTATATTAATTCAACTGGTAGTATTATTTGATTTCATCTTTGTTTCAGACTATTGCCAAAGGTGGGGAAGGCTTCTGCACTACAGGTATCACTGAGGTAGAACTTCCCTACAAAAGATGTTCTTATACCTGTCAGGTGTTATTAATTTTGTTGTTGTTGTTGTTGTTGTATGAGGATAATGATCTTTTAGTCATGGAAGATGACTGTACAGAACTCCACCTAGCATTCAACACCCCCTTTCCCGCACTGGAGTAAAGGAAGTAATTGAGACATTTTTAGCTTTGTTATTATAAGCATGACACACATGAGAAATGTAATCTGTCTGACCGAAAATTTGGATATTGAGAGCTAAATGTATAAATAAGAAATAAATATTATTATACTGGAAACTTAATATTATCCCTATTCTCTGATATCTAAACCTCCCCCAATTCCTGTTCATACTGCTTTTTTAATTCTACAGGAGGTTGTGGATGGTATTTTTTTCTTAACATTATTAAGAAGCATTATTTGAGCTCTTTTACTTACATTCTCACTTACTATTAGCAAAAGAGTGGTATGTTTTGTTAGAACCATTTGACAGACGAGGGAACTGAGAATGAAAATAATTAAGTTCCTCAAAATTCATAGTAAGTGTCTGGTTTAGGTTTCAAACCCAACTTGTCCGACTTTCAATATCATGCTACACAATAAAGACCATCCTACCTATTGACTATAGCTTTTCATTTCCATTCCAAGTTTAAGCCCTACATCCTAGAATTCTTTCCTAAAGTAAAGGAGCACATCAGAATAATTTCAGAGCACTTTACACAGTAGGCATATGTCAAGAGGTGGTATTAACTAGCTAACTACCTCTTTGTCTCAGTATATCCACACTATACACCCATTGAGCATCAGTCTTACATATGCTCAATCTCATTGCTTTCTCTCATGCTATATACATTAGGGAGTCTGGTTCATTTAATAGCCTATGAGATTTTCTAGTACATGGCACATTTGTGAATTTTTTGACTTATGCTGGGAGGAAGAAGAAAGGAAAGTTAGGAGCAAGATACAGCTCTCAGACCATTAAACACCTGGCATCCTCCTGATGTATCATAGGTGGTGTGTTTGTTAAATAAATAACCATGCACATGTCCATCTTACATATACACAGCAGCCATATTTTTCCTCCTCTTCCTGGAGTACTAAATTCTACCTTTCTTGTAAAACGGGAAGCCACCTGTGTTGTCACTGTACACTGAGATCGGAGTATTAGTTTGTGAGCAATTTAACATGCTCTGCTTTGTTCAAAGCACTTTCATAAAATTCATTTCGGTCCCTAGTCCTTGACAAAAGGACTGAACTTCAAATGAACATGAATATCAACTCCACAGGTATGATTATGCCAAGAAAGAATGCCAAGTCTTCAATCCACAGCAAGGCTTCTCCCTAGGAGACAAGTCTCACATGCCTAAGGCACCAGATCTCTGGCAGGATCCAGAAAAGTTGTGCAACAGAAGAACTTATCAGTGCCTCAATGACCACCCTCAGAGATATTTATAGTGGAAAACCATCTATAAAACCAAGTGAATATCGGAGCTGCATTGTGAACGTGGAGTCATAAAAAAGGGCACGGAATCATGAGCTATTCCTCCCCCCCCCGGACTCTTTAGAAACTCTTTCTCACTTGATAGAATATACTCTTGTCTAGGAAAAGCAACTGGTGCCCCCTGATTGAACAATCTTCTCCTTCAGTGCTGTGCTGGGATCAAATTAATCCTGTTCTTTTCCTCGGCTCGACTTTTCAAAGGTCCATGTTTCCTTTTGCACATTTTCTGATTTCCATTATCTTCATGATTTCCAGATGATATCATTCTCCCCATCTTCCAAGTTCTATATTAACATTCCTATTTAATTCCCTGAAATTAAACAGAACTATAACTTTACACATTCTAGGTCATGCTCACAAGTGTGCATTGTTAATTTTGGTGCCAATCTGCTCTCTACCTTGACTAGAGATTGCTTTTATTTTGCATTTAATTATATTGGGGTGGAATGTTAATACATGTTGGTTCTTTACCAAGACCATTGGGAATCAAGAATCTTTACAAAGTTCACTTAACCTCTCTGAGCCTTAACTTCTCATTAAAATAGGGAGTAAAGAAGAATATGCGATCTGCGCCACGTATTTTTTCCTTTTTATCAAGGTCTGTATTAGTATTTTGTATGTAATAAGCATGCAATAAATTATTGTTAAATTGTATTACTTATTTTACATCTCAATTACATCTGCTGGAGTAAGGTATCATTACTGTTACCTTAATTATATGGGAATACTAGCAGGGCTTCCTTTAAAATTCAGGGAACATGGCAGAATCAAATTGTGAGTAATAAAACTCCAAAATGAATGTCAAAGGAATTTCATTTTAATATAATGACATCAAAGCTGGGTTATGAGCTACATGGAAAAAAAAAGATCAGCCTCATTACTTCAATGTTACACCCTTTTTGGCCCAAAACATGAATAACTTAGTTTGATTATTCATCTTATTTACTGCACTTGGCTCTAAATGACTTTTGATTGTTCCCCCAAATCAAATCCATCTTCAAAGGATAGATATTTCTTAATGTTGAAGGTATTCAAAAGATTATGCTATAGGATTTAGTCTGAATGCTACAGAAAGAGGACCCAGCAGTCCTTTTGTTATGAATTAATAAGCAAAAAAGAAAAGAAAAAAAAAAAGAAAGCATCAGAATACCTGGATTCCAGCTCTGGCTTTGCAAATAATTAGCCGGGTTTAGACAAGTCACTTCACTATGAGTCTTAGCTTCTCCATCTGTATAATGAGGGATTGGGGCTAGACGATTCCTTTTTTGACTTGAATCTGGTATGGAAATACAGAAAATACATTGTTTATATATGGAATCATCCAAGACTGTGGAGAATCCCGAATGTTATTTATGCTATTGTTATTGTAGAGTAGTTCAGATACTTCTTTAAATGGAATCTTTTCAATGGGAAAAAGTAAAAATAAATGGAAGATAATTGCTATTTTTTGAAAGGACAAAAAACTATTTTGAAAATTGTATGCATGACTCTTGTTGTAAACTGCGTAGAATCTAATTTAAGCTAGCCAGTATAACAAAGAAATATACTGTTCCATGCAACCAAAACATGCAGTGGGAGCACCTGCTTCTGCTCCTCTGGCCTCATGACGCTAGCGGTATCTGTGGAGTCTCAGTTGTTCACTCTGTTCGTTCCCCGTCTCTCACTTGGGCCTTTCCTCAGGCTCTATAGGGCGGCTCCCTGCCAGCCCCAGTTCTCCTCTCATAGGAACAAAAAGTCCCAGGCCTCAGAGAGTCATTCTTTCCCAACCTAAAGGATGAGAAAGATCTTCTCTGTGGGTGTTTGTGAAGGAGAGAGGACACTCATTTTCAGAAACCCTGCAAACATCTCCTGTTGGCAGGTGAGTTCTGATTGGACAGCACGGAGCCAGTCACTAAAAATAATTAGCTGGGTGAACTCGAATAGGAATGTCAACTGGAGCCAATCAGGATATGCTCCTGGAGTTGAGTCATGAAGCCGAACTCAATGAACCATATTTGGCCTTTGTGTATCTGTTTCAGAATAGTGGAGTCCCAAGTTATTCCTTTCCATACTTGTTATCTATTGGCAGACTTTCAAGATAAATATTTTCCATTTAAGCTCACTTCTTAAAAAATTCTCTAAGAGTACTATTGGCAATTCCTGAGCCACTCTAGAAAAGGAGATAATGAAAAGCAAAGAAAAGCAGAAGGAAGAGGCCTTTAAAAATATCAGAAAATTCTTTCCAAAATGACTTTTATTGGTTTATTTAAAATTTTGTTTGAATGCTAGGCCAATTTTGGGAAATATATGGATATCTTTTAAAGTTAATTTTAATGTTTATGAAGACGATATATTCATATATGTCTTAAAAAGTCAAAATTTCCAGTAAACTTTTTTTTATGGTACTGGAGATTGAAGTCAGGGGTGTTCTACCTCTGAGCTACACCCCCAGCCCTATTTTTTAATTTTTATTTTGAAACAGGGTCTCTCTAGGTTGAGAGTCTGACTACTTTCTGAGGTTGTCCTTAAACCTGTGATCCTCCTGTCTCAGCCTCCCCAGTACTGAGATTACAGGCATGTGCCACCATGCCCGGCTCTAGTAAGCTTTTTAAAACAAAATCAGTAGCTCCTTTCTCTCTTTCACACTTCATATTCCATTTCTTTGAGTTAATCACTTTGAGCTCTCTTAATTGTTTTTTCTGAAAATTAAATCCGTGACCTTAAATAATATTTTTATAGTGATGTTATCAATATTATACATATGCTGTTGAATATACATTAGATATTTATAAAGATCAGTATGAAGATTCAATCATCTTATTACTTTTTTTTTTTGCGGTACCGGGGATTGAACCCAGGGGTGTTCTACCTCCAAGCTACACCCCTGGCCCTATTTTTTCCTTTATTTTGAAACTGGGTCTCACGAAGTTGCGGAGGGCCTCACTAATTAGCTGAGGCTGGCCACGAACCCGGATCCACCGATCTCCACCTCCCAAGTACTGGGATTACAAGCGTGCACCACCACACCTGGCCTATTTTTTTATTTTATTGTTGAAATGGACGTTTTCCTTACCGGGGTTCTTGTCTACGAAGCATGAAGAATGACACTCGCAGACAACAGAAAGGGGAGTAGGGAGTTTATTGTAAAGAAAACAGGGAAGGGAAAAAAAGGCAGAACACCCTTGTAACACCCTTGTAGGCAGTGGGGACCCTGGAGTCCTGGGTTCCAGCAGCTGCCTTCTGGACACTACTTGGGAGTAGCCCAAGCCACGCATCATCAATTGCAAACTGCTTTCTCCCAAAGTCCATGCGATCTGCCAAAGGAGAGGTGCAGGTCACCCCTAGGGGCCTCGGTAGGCCTTGATGTCCAGCGAGGCCTTCAGGTCACTACCTGAGAGTTGCCCAGGCCAAGTCAATTACACACCACTTTCTCTCAAAGTCAACACAACCTGTGAGAAAGAGAGAAGAGCTCCCCAAGGGGAGGGGTTCCCAGAGTGGGTGACCCGATTTAATCATCTTATAACACACATGTACACCACTTACCCTCTTATCCTTATTTCTGATTCTACATATTTACATGAAACAGCCTCTGCTGAATCAGGAAGTATCTATAATTATGTATTCTTTTTAATCCATGCCCCTATTTTTCCTGAAGCTGATTACTATTAAAAAATGTTGCTTAGTTTTCTATGCACCTACTGCATATTTTTCCCAAGTGCTCTGATATACCTATAAAGTGCTTATCCATATTATTGTCAAAGTGTTTAAATCGCCTGCTAATCCATCAGGTCCACTTTCTTCTGGAATCCCCCATAGCACAGACTTCCATTTTCTTCTCCAATTTTAGCATCTTCCTCCTCCTATCAGGGTGGGGTGCTCTTGGTGTCTTCTTGTTCTATCTTGATGGGCCTCCTCTTGATATGGTACTCACTGTCTTCCAGATGGGGAACAACACAGATAAACATGAAGCAGAAATTAAAATTGCATGGTATTAAATGAAATAGACATAGGAGTTCATATCAAGGGACATACCTCCCTGTGAGATAGAGGGATGGCCAAAAGAGTCATTTAGGGCATTTTAAAAAGTCACTCCATGCTTTTATATTTTGTGAAAAGTATGAAAATCCATTCACATTTTATATGAAATTATTCTATTCCATTACACATTGACATCGCTCTTTGAAAACAAGTTAGTCCTCAAGTGCTTCCCATTCTCTTAGGTGAAAAATTAATAGGAACTCCAAGCCTTAGAAGGCCCTTGACCACTTGGACAGGCTTCTCATTCATCACTATGCTCTATTTTTCTTGCTGCCTTTGAGCTTGAGGTGTACAGCCTCCTGTGGGGGGCTCACATGTGCCCCCCACCCAAACTCAAGTCTCTGCTCTTACCTGGTTAACTCATTCTCTTTCATCTCAAGCCTCAGTACCTGGCAGAAGACTCCTAACACCTCAGTCTGGGTCAGCATCCCCAGTTGTATGTTGTCATGGGGCTCCCTGTACATTTCTCTGACCACAGTGCATTTGTACATTTTTCTTGATTATTGAATTGTCTGACTCCCCCAAGAATTCACTGGCTACACAAGAGTTGGGGCCATGACTGTTTTGGTTTGCCATTAATTCTTCAAAACTTGGCGAAGTCCCTGGAAATAAAAAGGCACTTTATAAATACTGACATGAATGAATAATGAAATAAATAACAGCGAAATTAACAAAATTTGGTAAGGCATAGGCATGTCGATGTGGTTCAATTTACTTGTATGTTGAACATGAGACAGCGCCTGCATGTGGTTGTCATTTAGAAGATATTTCTTGAATTAATGCATTAATTGCTAAAATTTGACTTGGTAGTTTCGAAGTAATAAATAGGTTATGATAGTTTTGACTCCAAGGGAAATTCGAATACGGGCACACTTCCTTCAAAACTCCCAAGTCCCCAAATTAGCATTGAAGTCACATGCATGTCTGTTGTACCATTATTTTTAGATTGGTTCAAACATTTTAGACTGTGTCTACACAGCTAAGAACTTAAATTGGATCCAGACTGTAAAATAAAACACATTTACTTGATTTTTGTTTTGTTTTGTTGAGTTGTCACAAAACCCATGAGGTAAAGCCATCTTATAGATTTCTATAGAAGAGCTCAGGGTTTTATCTCTTTATTGTTACTTTATGACACCTCTAACAGGTTTGGTTATTGTGATGGTTTGAATTTGGAATGTCCCCTAGACCTCACAGACACAAGGAGGGGCTTGGTTACTGAGGATGGGTCCCTGGGGGTGTGGCTTTAGGAATTATATATAGTCCCTCTTCCCCTTGCTTCCTGCTTCCATGATGTGAGAACAGAGCCCTTGAGCTCTCTCTCTCTCTCTCTCTCTCTCTCTCTCTTTTTTTTCTCTCTCTCTCTCCTCCCAGAACCATGCCCTGAGCTCCTCAGTTTCACCTTACCTAATGTGGACTGAACCCCTGAAATCTCCAGAACTATGAGCAAATAAATCTTTCTTCCTGTAAATTGTGGTCAGGTGTTTTGGATTACAGCATCAAGAATGCTGACTGAAACAAAAATGTACCTTAAATTTGCAAATTTAAAGGGGAAAAAGAGTTTTTTTTTAAATGAGAGTTGTTTGCAAGGAAGGTGACAGAAAATATTCCAAAGGCAAACAGAATTGCACACGCGCATGTGCACACACACACACACACACACACACACACACACACTTGGGTGATTCAATTAATTGTCCAAGTGTTCTGACATTCCCTGGTTGAATCTAAGGACATTTTAAATAGTGTGAAAGTAAATGATTTCTGTTAAAATGTTTTTGACTAATTAAGAAATAATCAACCCCGGTTAACATGCTGCAAAATGGCTAGTACGTTTTCAGAATGTTTCAATTCGAAATAATTAAATAACCTAGTTTCAGGACTTGAGGGAGTTGGCCCTCAGGGATTTCTAAAGCGGGGCTTTCTGGAAGGACCCATTCCCTAAGGGTTTTGAATAGCCAAGGTTTTATTGTACTTCCTGAGCTAAATTTCCTGCTGATAATAATAATAAAAAAGAGGGCTTCCCGTTTGGTTTCCTTTGTTTGTGTGTTTCTATAGATCCCATGGTTGCAGTAAAATTTAGAAGTGACAAAAATTCAAAATATGAAGAAATTATTTTCCTTATGTCAAGGACTGAATTTTGAAGTGGTGTTTGTGGGTGTGTATATTATTTTTGCCTGTGCTGTGATTGTGTTAAGTGACTATTAAAAAAATACTTGAAGGATAAGAATCGCCAGTAAGATATTAGGGCTCATTCTCTTTTAGACATTTCTAAAAATGAAGTGCCATTTTTTTCCTACTGAAAAAAATTTAAAAGATCTAATGGTTGAAATATGAATCTTGTTACTCTTCACTCCTTTGAACAGGGGTAGTATGACCCATCTTGCACAATATTAAGTAGAAATGCTAAGGTTCAGCTTACCAGTTACTCAGGGTTTGCATGTATGCTTCTATCATCCTGAACTTCATCAGCTTGTATGATTACAATGCATCAATAAAAAAGAGGTTTGGGTAAACTAAAGATATTAAACATAAAGTTGATTTTGAAAAGAAAAGAAAAAGTCAACTATCATGTTTTGGTATTCCTATAACAAAAACAGTATGACCTTATTGGTATAAGAACATGATATAGTTATACTTCTTTTCAACAATCTTTCTTAGTTATATTAATAGCTTAGCCAGAGAAACTAGATGTAATGGCCTCAAAAAGGTATAATAATTGTCAAGATTTTTATTGTCCTGGAGTCTAATTTCCATTGGGCGCAGTCAAATTTCTTTCAAGTCATATATATGTATATGACTCAATATATATATATATATGTTATATATATTTATCTCTAAAATATACATAGTGTGTGTGTGTGTGTGTGTGTGTGTGTGTGTGTGCTTGTTTGTGTGGCACTGGGGATTAAATCCAGGGGCATTCTACCTCTAAGCTATACCCCCAGCACTTTTTTTTTTTTTTTTTTTT
>PVJS01012816.1:0-43173 GCA_004027185.1 Glis glis | reverse complement strand
AAGCTTCTGCTCATCAAAGGAAACCATCAAGAGCCTAAAGAGAAAGCCTATGGAATGGGAGAAGATCTTTGCAAGCTATCCCTCTGACAGAGGTTTAATATCTAGGATATACAAAGAACTTAAAAGACTTAACACTAAAAAAACAAATAATCTGATCAAGAAGTGGGCAACTGAAATGAATAGACACTTCACGAAAGAAGAGATACAAATGACCAATAGAAACATGAAAAAATGTTCAACATCATTAGCAATCAGGGAGATGCAAATCTAAACTACTCTAAGATTTCATGTAACCCCAATTAGAATGGCAAGCATTAAGAAGTCAAACAACAACAAATGTTGGCGAGGATGTGGGGAAATTGGGACTCTTATACACTGTTGGTGGGATCGCAAACTAGTTCAATCACTATGGAGATCAGTGTGGAGATTCCTCAGAAAACTGGGAATGGATCCACCATATGATTCAGCTATTCCACTACTGGGTATCATACCAAAGGGATTGAAACTAGAAAACAACAGTAATATATGCATACCCATGTTCATAGCAGCACAATTCACAGTGGCCAAATTATGGAACCAACCTAGGTGTCTATCAACAGATGAGTGGATTACAAAATTGTGGGAATTAAACACAATGGAATTCTACTCAGCAATAAAGAAGAACAAAATTATGTCATTTGCAAGAAATGGAAGGATCTGGAGAACATTATGTTAAGCCAGATCAGCCAATCACAACAAAAGAAGGGACATATGTTTTCATTAATATGTGCAATCTAGGGAGTAGTGGGGACACACAAGGGACTTCGGTTGATAATGGAGAACCCTCAGTGGGGCAAGAGAAGTGGTACAAGGGAAGGGGAAGGGCAAGAAAAAAGCGAATCAGTGGAATTACTATCATAAACAATATGTACATGTGAGAATATACCAACATCATTCTTGGTACTACATATGGGTGGGGGGAGGCAGGGGGGACACTAAGAGCTGTGTGCATGTATGTTAACATCAAATAGATATTCATTGTGATGTGAGACTACAATGCACCAATAAAAGCATGTTAAAAAAAGAAATTAAAATAATTACATATTTTTTAACAGATTGACCACTGAATCCTGTAGTTGGTTTTAGACTGTGGACTTGAATCAGGCATTGATTAAAAGTAGTATTTCCTATCTGTTGTATGTAATTTCACAGAGACCCTCAAGTAAAAAATAAAACAGAAAATCGTTGAAGATTCCACATGGTGGCTGGGTAATCAATAAGACTGAACATTTATGGACCTAAGGGATAAAAATAGCCAACAGTTTTTGAGAATTACTAAATTTATGCTTTATGATAATTATATGAGGGGTTCTACTTGTTATAATTTAATATGTTCATAAGGCCACTTAAAATTATTAGTATTACTAGCTTCTCTTTTTATTGTCCTTAGTTTTCCTTAAAGAATAATGAGAACTATATGGGTTCTTAGATGACATTGACGCTGTTCCATTTTCTATGCAAACTACATGATCAATTATTATCGGGTTGGGTGCCACTTTGCATTGGGAATTTAGGAGTATCATAAAAATTTTACAGATTTTGAATTCTCAGATGTGTAAATTTTCTTTGCCCTGTTATGTGTCCATGTCCATTAACTCTGTGTGTGTGTGTGTGTGTGTGTGTGTGTGTGTGTGTGTGTGTGTGTGGTACTGGGATTGAACCCAGGGGCATTCTACCTCTGAGCTACACCCCCAGCCCTTTTCATTTTTTGTTTGAAAACAGGGTCTCGCTAGGTTGCTGAGAGTCTTACTATGTTGTTGAGGCTGTCCTCCAACCTGCAATCCTCCTGTTTCAGCTTCCCAAGTACGGGGATTACAGGAGTGCACCACCACATCCAGCTTCCATTAACTTTTTTTTTTTTTTTTGCGGTACCGGGGATTGAACCCAGAGGGGTTCTACCTCCGAACTACACCCCTGGCCCTATTTTTTATACTTTTATTTTGAAACCGGGTCTCACGAAGTTGCGGAGGGCCTTACTAAGTAGAGAGAAAGAGAGAGAGAGAGACAGGGAGAGAGAGAGATAGAGAGAACTGAGGCTGGCCGCGAACCCGGATCCTCTGGTCTCTGCCTCCCAAAGTACTGGGATTACAAGCGTGTGCCACCACGCCCGGCTTCCATTAACTTTTGCTTATTTATTTCCTATAAGGTTGAAGACAATTCAGCATAAGTTTAAGAGGTTTGATGAAAAGCATCTGGCGCATTGGGAGACATGAGAAAATTATTAATAAGGAAGAAAATGTTGTAGTCTTTAATAGTCAGTTTTTGCACAACACACACTCAATTTTTTTTAAAGGAAAAAAAAAGACGTAGAAGCATTCAAGAGACTCATCAGAGAAAATGCTCCTTGTGTAGCTTTGCTTTATCCCAAATGTTCTAGTAGATGGTTCCTTTCCTTTCACTGGGGCAACAGGCAGAGGCTAGGGAGTCCTTAGAGAGCTATGAGTATAGAACCTTTTATGGACACTACTGTGTGTGTGTGTGTGTGGGGGGCTGTATCTGGGATTGAACCCAGGGGCCTTCTACTTCCAAGCTACACCTCCAGCACTTTTTATTTCGAAAACAGGGTCTCACTAAGTGGCTGAGGGCCTCACCAAGTTGCTGATGTTGGCCTTGAACCTGTGATCCTCCTGTCTCAGCCTCCTAAGTACTAGGGTTACGGGCATGAACCACCATACTTGGCTAGGATTCCTCCTTTTTAAAAGATCTACCTTCAAGACCCAAAGGAATGAAACTATACAGTAGAAAAAGATGGGGATGCGAAAAGGAAGCTTGATTCTGGTTCTCAGGGACCACCCTGTGTGCTGCGGGAGAGGGGAGTGAGTGGAGAGGCGGTGAGAGGTACCGAGGACAAGAAGGTGTGGAGGGGCTGCTTTGCTGCTACTGTCATCCCTGCTGTCTGAGTGTGAGATGGAGGACTGTGGGTGTCCTTGACTGTCCAACCTCACTTCCATGTGGAGTGCCTGGGGCCATATTTCTATACCCCAGTCAGACTGCTCTCTTCAGCAGGTGGAGAAGAATTACCGTTATTATTCTTACCATCTCTTTTACTTCATTTCCAAGTAATATACCCTTGAAAACCTGGCATAGCACTTCTGAAATTTTTGTGGGTGCCTTCGGTGTATAAATACTCCTTAATTTAATTAAACGTGCCTCAGAAGGCTTCACAGTCAGTCTGACCTCTATGCAAGGGCTTTATTTTTGTGTTTTATTTGGTTAACTATTGACAATATTTCATATTCCTTGAGTACATTATATGTCTTAATTTTCCCCACCACACATTTCACTTTCAAGAAATGTCTTGAGTGTGTGGAGACTCTTACTCATTTTTCTGTTTTGTGAACTTTATGGTAAATGATGTGAACTCTGTAAAAATTGTTTTAAATTGTTAAAAATGGTCTTCTTGCCGGGTGTGGTGGCGCACACTTGTAATCCCAGTACTTTGGGAGGCGGAGACTGGAGGATCCGGGTTCTCGGCCAGCCTCAGCTCTCTCGCTCTCTCTCTCTCTCTCTCTCTCTCTCTCCTTAGTGAGAAGTTGCCCTCCGCAACTTCGTGAGACCCGGTTTCAAAATAAAGTATAAAAAATAGGGCCGGGGGCGTAGCGCGGAGGTAGAACGCCCCTGTGTTCAATCCCCGGTACCACAAAAAAAAAAAAAAAGGTCTTCTTAGGTCTTCTTTATGGAGGAGAGAAACCAGCAGAATAGTGGAAGGAGATTAGGGGAGGTTTGAAGGGGAAAAAGAAGGCTTGAGGAAGGAATCATTTCAAATAATGTTATGTCTACATATGAAGGTATCACTACCAATCTCACTAACCAAGTGATATATGCACATATTTTTATATCACTTTGAACTTTACTATAATGCATAATTACAATGCACCAATAAAAGTATAAAAATAAAATAAAATATACCGATGGGGATAAAATAGTGAATTCCAGAGTGCTACTGTGGTCTTTGATGAGAAAATTCTGCAAGACTGAAGCCTCCAGTTTGGCCTATTGTAAAAGAGAAAAGCTAAACCAGCATTGCAGAAAGTAGAACTATAATCCACTTGTCTGTTGATGGACACCTAGGTTGGTTCCATAATTTGGCCACTGTGAATTGTGCTGCTATGAACATGGGTATGCATACATTACTGTAGTTTTCTAGTTTCAATCCCTTTGGTATGATACCCAGTAGTGGTATAGCCGGATCATATGGTGGGTCCATTCCCAGTTTTCTGAGGAATTTCCACTCTGATCTCCATAGTGGTTGAACTAGTTTGCAATCCCACCTACAGTGTATAAGAGTCCCAATTTCCTCACATCCTCGCCAACATTTGTTGTTGTTTGACTTCTTAATGCTTGCCATTCTAATTGGGGTCAGATGAAATCTTAGAGTAGTTTTGATTTGCATCTCCCTGATTGCTAATGATGTTGAACATTTTTTCATGTTTCTATTGGTCATTTGTATCTCTTCTTTTGTGTAGTGCTTATTAATTTCAGTTGCCCACTTCTTGATCAGATTATTTGTTTTTTTTAGTGTAAAGTCTTTTAAATTCTTTGTATATCCTAGATATTAGACCTCTGTCAGAGGGATAGCTTGCAAAGATCTCCCATTCCGTAGGCTAAAATTGTGGGAAATACACACAATGGAATTCTACTCAGCAATAAAGAAGAACAAAATAACATCATTTGCAAGAAAATGGAAGGATCTGGAGAATGTTATGTTAAGCCAGATCAGCCAATCACAACAAAAGAAGGGACATATGTTTTCATTAATATGTGCAACCTAGGGAGTAGTGGGGACACACAAGGGACTCTGGTTGATAATGGAGAACCCTCAGTGGTGCAAGGGAAGTGGTACAAGGGAAGGGGAAGGGCAAGAAAGAAGCGAATCAGTGGAATTACTATCATAAACAATGTGTACATGTGAGAATATACCAACATCATTCTCGGTACTTCATATGGGTGGGGGGAGGCGGGCGGGGACACTAAGAGCTGTGTGCATGTATGTTAACATCAAATAGATATTCATTGTGATGTGAGACTCCAGTGCACCAATAAAAGCATGTAAAATAAATAAATAAATAAGTTCAAATGAACTACAAAAAAAAGAAAGTAGAACTATAGTACATTTTCTGCAAGACTCTATCATTTAGTTAAATGACTCTCCTGATGTATGCTGCAACCCGTAATCTTTACAAAGCCCACATTATTTAGATTCTATCCAAACCTTGGATCTCATTAACATCAGATTTTCGTATGGATTTTCAATGCACCAATTGTTTCAAGTGCACTTGAAAATGGATTGGAAAAACTTGGCTAGTGAAGGTTGAATTTTAGCTGCAGTGTGCAGTTTTTAAGGAAGTTCCTATTAACTAGATACTCTGAGCCAATGGTTAGGTGATGTTATGGGATACATATTAATTGCTCTGAAAAGCTTTTCCTCCTTACCTTTATTTCAGTGTCAAATGACCCATCAGACCTGATCCTCTGATATAGAAAACATTCATTCTCTGAATAATTGGACATGGGAGGGGTAAGAGCAAAGGGCTGTGAGGCATTCCTTCTCATGTGAACTTAATGGGATTCGAGAGAGAAAGTTCAAAATCATATGTATGGAAGGAATAGGAATTCATCACAATTCTCAATTTTATTCCTCTTGAAAATAACAAGATGAAATGTTTAGCGCCTTCAATTTTAAAAGAACTTTAGTTGTCAGTCAATTTCAATGTCTCTGTATTCAAACTGATATGACCAGTCGTTCTGTAGCCTGAGGCAACTGGCCGAAATTAATGATATAAAACAGGCTGCTTGACAGGAAGTCATTTTACAAAGCTAGTGGTTGTGACTAGGAGAAAATTTGAAATTGAGTCCATCTTGGAGTAAGGGTCATGCTTTGAGAGATATTAGTCATCGACCATCAATCAAAACATCAGCTTACAATTAAAATGCATGGTTTTACTTGAAGTAAAACCTCTAAGGAACCATTGTGTTAAGAATCGATGTCATAGGTGTTGGTCCCATTCTTTTAAGAGAAGAGCTGATGTGAATGAAAGAGAAATTAAATCATTCTTTACTATTTGACAACTTGTCAGTTCAGAAATTTCGTTTAGAATAGGGTTAGCATCCATTTGCACTTTTGCCAAGCAGGGTATGTATGATCATTTTTCAGGATCATAGCCATGACCAACCAAAGCAAAGTGAGGAATAAGCCAATTCTAGCACCTGCACATTTCTCCTCTCATCATTCTGAGGAGCACAGGAAGCCAAGGCACGGGGGATGTTTCTCAGTTGCATCTGACCATCTTTTAGCTGAGGATCCAACTGTGGCCCTGCAGGTCTTCCTAAGGAGATTATTTGTAGGAGACATTATTCTTTTTACTTTCCCCCAGTTCTTTGAGGTGTGAATAAATAACACTGGCTTACTGAATTTGAAAGGTTGCCGATTCTTGCAATAATGTCAATTTCTTTTGTTAATTCTATAATCCTCTGATCAACTATTATGCTTTTCATCTAAGTCAACACATAAATCTAAGGTGAGGCTGAATCTCATAAAATATTGGACCCTTCCCCAAATTAACCAATTGAAGGGAACAACTATGTAACTATTTTTTTTCTTGAGCATTTACGATAGGATTTCAAAGCTTTTTATTTAAGGTGGTAATTAAAGGGGTATGTATATACCTACATTTAAAGATATATGTGCATATAGGTTCTATGTATAAATAGGCTAGTTAATAATCTGCAAGTTGTTTTTTATTTTAATAAATATCATTGAAATAGTTCATATTTCTCAATCCTATTTAATTAGAAGTTCTTACCAGTTCCTCATCACTACACATATAGTATGAAATTGATACGCAGAGAACGTGTTTTTTAACCACAAATGTAGATAAAGCATACCTTTTGCATTTAAAGTATGCCCTAGAAATATAAAAATCAGTTCTCTCAAGAAAGATATTTTCAGCTAAATGTCATTATTTGCTCTATCATTTAAATGTTACCACTTGGGCAAAAATAAATTATGTAAAAAATACAGAAAAATATTACAGAGAAACAATTGTACTTGTCTTTGACAATTGAGTAAATACAAACATTTTTGTTCATATTAGTTTTACATTTTTTGAAAGAACAGATTCAATTTTATTTTTTTATTAATTTTTTGTGGTATAGGGATTGAACCCAGGGGCATTCTACCTCCAGGCTACACCCCCAGCCCTATTTTTTATTCTTTATTGTGAAACAGGGTCTCACTGAATTGTGTAGGGCCTCACTAAGTAGCTGAGGCTGGTTGTGAACCCGGATCCTCCGGTCTCCGCCTCCCAAGTACTGGGATTACAAGCATGTGCCACCACGCCTGGCTTAATTTTAAAAATAAATTAAGAGGCAAGTGATTTATGAATTCAGATTAACAATTATTTTGAGCATAAAAAATACCATCTAAAGGGCTGGGGATGTAGTTTAGTGGAAGAGCACTTGTCTAGCATGTGTGACGACCTGGATCCAATCCCCAGTAATGCTCCCCCATAATAAAAAGCAATCTATATGTGAAAAAATTATAATGTATTTAGTAAAATTTCAGTACTTTCCAGAATCTGGTTTTGGACCTCCCTTATGTTTAAGGAGAAAGCCAAATCTTTAGTAGTAAAATTTTTTATGATTATAAAAACTCTAGAAAAATGGTTTATGTATTTTTAAATATGACTGAATATATTTATGTTAGTGCATTTTACTTCTAAACTAAACCTCTACTAGTGAGGCATTACCAGTCATCTAATAAATATAGTATAACTCTTAGGGGTAGACTTCAATGGGGTATTGTTTATTGCATGAAATATACATAGGTCTTACTATGATTCAGAAACCCTGGGTAACTGGTTAGGTTTTCATAATTATTGTAATATTAACTGTGCAGAAATTATTTTAAATGTTTATTATTTTAAAAAATCTATATTTTAGTTATATTTTCCTATATTCTATTTTCCCTATCTCATATTTTTTGTTTATGTTTTTGACAATCCCTCTCAACCCCGAGCCAAAGAAGACACTGCACTTTTGGTTATGAAGTATTTCTTTTTGCGGTACTGGGGATTGAACCCAGGGGCATTCTACCTCCAAGCTACACTCCAGCCCTATTTTTTATTCTTTATTTTGAAACAGGGTCAAACTGAGTTGCGGAGGACCTCACTAAGTAGCTGAGGCTGGCTGCGAACCTGTGATCCTTCGGTCTCAGCCTCCCAAGTACTGGGATTACAAGCGTGCACCACCACGCCCGGCTTGAAGTATTTTTAATGATAAAAATTTCTGGCCTATCTTCTCCCAAAACAAGAATTATCTTATTAAACTTATTTGAAAAATGAAGAGAACAATGTAGCAGTCAATTTAGAAAGTAGGGATATAAAGTCAGGATATTGCTTTGTGTTAGGGAAAAAGAGAAAAATCATTTTTCTTTCTCTTTACTCTTTTTGGAGGATATCCACTTATTACAAAGCAGGACCCACCGCATTAATTAATAAATAATAATGGCATGGGACATGTTTTCTGGAATGAAGTTCATGGCTTCATGCCCAGGCCCAGCAGAACAGCTGTTTTTGCTGAATTACTGGAATGTGAGAAGCAGTGATGTCAACTCTACAAAAAAGAGGGGATTTTTTTTTCTCTTAAATCCCAGTGAAAAGAATCTTTTACACACAAAAAGAATTCAGAGTGCACTGTATTCTTTGAGCATAGTGTTTTTCCCCTTGCAAGTTCCCATCATTCAGTGAGGCCCTTAGTGTGAGCTGTCTCAGGGTCTTCCTTCCCTTCTCTTCTCTTCTGTGTTCAATCCATCTCTGAGCTACACCCCCAGCCCGATTTTATTTCTTATTTTGAAACAGGGTCTTGCTAGGTTGATGAGAGTCTCACTACTTGCTGAGGCTGTCCTCAAATCGCAATCCTCCTGTCTCAGCAGGCCTGTACTGGGATTACAGGCCTGCGCCACACACCCAGCTAGGAGTTTCTGGTAGTATGAGATTATTCTGATCTACAAATTACTCAGAACCAGAACACACTACCACCAATGTAGGGCGAACCCCACCTCTTACTCTCTCTCCAGGGAGAAGAGTAGACATGTGGAATGGCTACAGTTTGGGCATGGCTGGCCAGGAGCAAAGCGTGGTACTGAAGGAGCTACAGGAACCTTAGTGCAATTCTCAGCTCTGCCTCTTAGTAGCTCTGGGAACTTGGTGAAGTTACATAATATCTTTATTTTTTTTATTGGTGCACTGTAATCATACATCTTATGAAGTTCAGGGTGATAGAGGCATACATGCACACAGCACTCATTGAGCCTCCTCCAGTTCCTGCCCTATTCCTTCCTCCTCCCCTCCTTCCCGTGCTCAGCACAGTGATTGACTTTGATAAGTTTGTGTATGCACATCATGTCCATTGAGGTATTTCCCTCTTCCCCCTCCCATCTCCCTCAGTTAGGTCGCCTTCTTCACTCAACTAAGATTTCTCCTCCTTTGTCTGGAGTCCCTCCTCTGTCCCAATTTTTCCCTAGCTTCTGCATATTAGGGAGAACATCTGACTTTTCACTTTTTGTGACTGACTAATTTCACTTAGCATGATGTTCTCCAGTTCCATCCATTTCCCTGCAAATGACATAATTTTGTTCTTCTGTATGACTGAGTAGAATTCCATTGTGTATATATCCCTAGATGAATCCATTCATCTGTTGATGGGTATCTCGGCTGGTTCCATAGTTACATAATATCTTTATATCCCAGATTTTATCAATGGCATGAGGATAATAATAGAACTAACCTTACAGGGTCAATAATGATTATTAATGAAAAGATTTATGTAAAGTAATTGCTTGGTCCCTCGTAAACACTGGATAAGTGGTAGCTATTTTTATGTTTTCTTCTACAACATTCTGCAATAAGTTTAGTGTGCAGAAGGTAACATTTATGGTATTGAGTAGTCTTGGTTTAAAAATGTGCTAGATGGAAGACAAACCAGATGGTGGTTGGACTTCACTAAATACCTGCTGCATGATTTGGAAAAGTCATTTAACTTCACTAAATCTCAGTTTACCTATCTGAAAAATGGAGCAGTAATGGCCTACATCGGTGCTATGCTTACTGTATGCCAGGTCCTATGGTTAATGCTTCATGTGCTGCAGCTGCTTGAATCCTCCTGATCACTTTAAGGGATGGGAACTATTATAGCATTGTACAGAGGAAGATACAAGCACCAAGAACTATCTGATTTTGTTCATTTAAAAAGCATTTAGCAGGGTGTGGTGGCGCACGCTTGTAATCCTAGTACTTGGGAGGCTGAGACCGGAGGATCGCAGGTTCGCAGCCAGCCTCAGCTACTTAGTGAGGCCCTCTGCAACTTAGTGAGACCCTGTTTCACAATAAAGAATAAAAAATAGGGCTGGGGTGTAGCTCAGAGGTAGAATGCCCCTGGGTTCAATCCTAAGTACTGCAAAACAAACAAACAAACAAACAAACAAACAAACAAACAAACAAACGAAAGCATTTATTAAGCACCTATCATATGCTGGACTCTTTTTCTTAGTGGTAAAGATGTAGCTGTGAACAACACAGACACAAAACCCTGCCCTTGCAGGGTTAGGTTCTGATAGAGGAGAGGAATGAGCAAAAATTTTAAAAAAGAAAATTTATTGCATATTACAGTGATACGTGGTAGAAAGAAAAAGAAAAAACAATAAGAAAGCAGTGATTCATGTGGTATGATTTGTAATTTTAGGTAGGGTCACAAAAGATAATTTTACAGAAAAAGATGACATTTTGGGGGTAAAACTTAATCGGGTTGAGGGGGTAAGCATTCCAGAAGAGGAAATAAGCAGGTGTTTTTTGTTTTTTGTTTTGTTTTGTTTTAAACTGGGGTTTGAACCCAGGGGCATTCTATCTCTGAGCTATTGACTCAGCCCTACTTTATTATTTATTTTGAAATATGGTCTCACAAAGTTGCTGAGGGCCTCGCTAAGTTGCTAAGGCTGGCCTCAAACCTGTGATCCTCCTGTCTCAGCCTCCCAAGTATGGGGATTACAGGAGTGCATGCCACCACACCTGCAGGTGTTTGTATTTTTAAATACTATTTATTTTTAAATACTACTTTATGTTGCTAGTATAAACCTAGTCACTTCATGGGGGCTCTTGAAAGGATCAAATGAAATAGAATAAACTTTGTAAACAGCAAAGCACTAGGTAGATAATAACTATTATTATTCAAAGAAGAAAAAATATTGCAATAAAATTTAGAATCAAACTCATCTATTAGTTTTTTTCTGCTGTTTCCTGTTGTTTGTTCTTTAAAACTACAAGTTCAAAAAATGTTCTAGTATAGAAGATGTGAATTCGTTCCCTAAGGCAAATCTCGGTGGAAAAGACACATCCCTCCACTATTCCACCTGATGTAGACTCATGGCTGGATTTCAATAGCTCTTTAAAAAGTTTCAGAATAGTTCTCTGACCATAATGGCAACCAAACTTACTTTACAAAACCATTCTTGATTTCTGAAATGAAGTCATTTGGGAGATCAGAAACGCCCTTATTTTCTTGCTGATATTGACTTCAAATGATGTAGTTTTTCAATGTATTTTTTATTTATTTTTTAAATAGCCCACTAATCATTAGGTTACCCATATAATTCAGGCCACCCTAACTCAAAACTAGCACTGAAAACCCTGGCAAATCATGTTTAACAGCTTCCTGTTTCTGTGCCCTCCTGGCTGGGGCTGAGTTTGCCAAAATGACCAGCCACTTACTCCAGGGATTAAATCTGGCATATGCCCTCACTTTCCCTTCCCCTCCCCACTCCTGCCTCTCCCCTCTCTTTTTTCGGTGCTGGAGATGGAACCAGGGCATGCTAGGAAAGCACTCCGCCGCTGAGCTGTACACTGAGCCCCTTCCATTCTTCTTTCAAGACAGTGTGGCTTTGAAAAAGTTTCCCCAATATATTTAATGAAGTTGAGGAGTTTGCAAAATAAAGGGACTCACTGACAAGAAACTCAAATGACTGAAAGAAGCTTTCTAGCAGAGGTGTAGACTGGCAGGTCGTCTAACCCACAGGCCAGGCCTTGCTAATTCTTACCAAGAGTGAGTGAGTGCGGGGCTCAGTTAAGGGGCAGATGTGGCTCAGGTGGTGCTCCAGGCCTCATTACTTTTTTTCTCCTTTATCTTAAAAATTAAAAGCTTTAAATGTGTAAAATTCGCCCCAGCTTTGAGATGAAATATCTTCCCACCTAAATGGGAGAAAATGATTTAGAGCTGTTAGTGACGTTCATGAGTTATGAAAATCAGAGAAGACGTCCAGGTAGATTCCTGAGAGCAGACAGAGAAATTCTTCGGACATTTTTTAGTTTTATTTTTAGGGATACTGCAGATTAAACCCAGGGGTGTTCTATTTCTGAGCTACATTCTCAGCCCTTTTATTTTTATTTTGAAACAGGGTCTGAGTTGCCACTGGCCTCCCACCTGTGATCCTTCTGTCTCAGCCTCCCAAGTACTGGGATTACAGGCCTGTGCCACAGCACCCAGATGATCATTTTTATTTACCCCTTCTGGATTGGGTTCCTTATTTTCTATTTTATGTGCTTTTTAAAAATGTGAAGAGATGTATCTTGAAAAGTAATCTTGCTATTGTAGGGGTGATACCTTACCCATTATAAGGGACATGGCTAAGACTCCTACAAAAAAAGATAGACTAACAAAAGAAAAGTGTAACAAATTCAAAGTTTTACATGACATAGCAGCCTTCAGAACGAAGACCAGGGACCAAGGGGAACTGTTCTTGTGCTTAGGCTCCATGAGGAGTAGAAGCTGTGCTGAAATGTGACTGAACACAGGGCTGATCTAATGGTAAGAGACTGAGATGGGCAACCTGGTAAGGCTGGTCTCTAGATTCTGCTTGACCTCTCTGTGTAGTACTCCTTCCCCCCTGGTATGGGGCAGAGCCCCTCTAGAATGAGGGTCTCCAACGGGTAATAAAGAAGGAAGATAGAGCCAGGTGCGGTGGGGCACTCCTGTAATCCCAGTACTTGTGGGACTGAGACAGGAGGATCACAGGTTTGAGGCTAGCCTCAGCAACTTTGGAAGACCTTGTTTAAAAAAAAAAGGCTGAGAGTGTAGCTTGGAAATAGAATGCTCCTGGGTTCAGAGAGGACGGATGGAAGGAAGGAAGGAAGGAGAGAGACCTTTCTAGGTTTTATTCTTCGCTTTAAGGAAGAGGGGTATTAGTTTCTAGGACTCTCCTTGGGAAAGAGGAATTCTGGTTTCCGTGGATCTCTTTTCAGGGAGCACCTGGGTGGGTCAGGAGGAGAGGAGGTCAGAAAGACTTAGCTTGAGGCCCTTCCAGTCTCCTTTATTTCAAAGTTTTCAGTAGGTCAAGGCATCATACTTTGGCGTATCATGTTCTAAGCTCTAACCCTATCTTTATAAGGATCTGACTTCCTAAAATATATATAAGGATATTTGCAATTCATTGAGTGAGGCATGCTATTGTATACTTCTCGAAACCTCTGTCTTCCTCTGTGTTTGCTAGATCTGTGTTACACATAAATATGTATTATGTACTGTGAATAGAACCTTAGATTTTGAGGAGCCTTGAATCTAAAGAGAAAAGACAATTAGATAAAACTGGCTTAAAAATGATCTATGTTTTAGGGCTGGGGATGTATCTCAGTGATAGAGTACTTGTCTAGCATATGTGAGGCCTTTGGTTTGACCCCAGTAATGCCAAAAACAAAAATAAAGTGAAAAAACTATGTTATAAGATGTTAACAGCAATAAGGAAAATAATGCTTAAATAACAGCACTAAGCTAAACATGGTGGGGTATGCCTGTAATCCCAGTGCTCAGGAGGCTGAGACAGGAGGATCAAAGGTTCATGGCCAGTCTCAGCAATTTAACAAGGCTCTCAGCAATTTAGCAAGACCCTGTTTAAAAATAAGAAATAAAACAGGGCTGGGGGTGAAGCTCAGAGGTAGAATGCCCCTGGGTTCAATTTCTAGTACCACTTAACAAACAAACAAATACCCGAAACCCTCAGCAACATAGCAAGCACCAAGCTTTCTACCTTGATGCTGACAACCTTGAGTGGCTTTCTTCATCTTTCTAAGTTCTTTCAGAGCTTCTAAATATTTCCCTTATTGGATAATTTTATATGAATATATAACTCTTGACATAAAAACTTTGGGATTCTTTAGTGGTCAGTGAGTCCAGCTAGGCTGCTGCTTCTACAAAGTGTGTGTGTGTGTGTGTGTGTGTGTGTGTGTGTGTGTGTGTGTATTTCTGACTAGGAAAGGAAAATAGAGCAAATTATTGATTTGTCAAAATAGTGTTGCTGATCATATGTATTTAATAATACAAATGAGTTTATAAGTCGGTATTTTTGGCAAATTTGGCAATGCATTTTCCATCATTTCTAAAATGCATGTTTTACCAACTTGCAAACTGAGAGGAAAAACATTATTTCCATTAAAAATCTATTACAGTTTCTCATTCTTAATTTGGACATTTCTCATAATATGTGATATTCAGTTCCAAGATAGCATTTTCTATTTTCTAATTAGAAGGGGCTCTGGTTCAAACCCTTCACTTTTTCCAGTGAGGACACTCTTGGAATGGTTCAGAGATTTACCTATGCCTGTTTTGTTTTTGTTTTTGTTTTTGGGAGGGCTCAGGATCTTAGTTCACATCTGCAGATATTTGACCATTGCCTGAGTGTATGTGAAAATTTAGGGTGTAATTCATTCATTTAGAGTTAACCATGATAAAGAAATTTAAAAATTAAAAATATAATTCCTCCCTCATCTATCAATCTCGTGGATACTCTAATTCATTTAACCTAGAGGGCACGAAGAGAGGGATTTGGTGTAATAAGAATCATGGCCTATTTTTAGCTGAGACTTCCTATCAATTATCATTGGCTGGATGATGAGTCCTGAAAAATTAGCCAAATTCCCATTACTGTGTTTTTCCATCTTTGTGGGAGCAGCGTCGCTGAATTTCAGGAGGTAAGCATAATCAATACGATGAAGCTATAGTGGAAGGGAAGATTTCTCCTTCCATTACTTGAAGTTTTTGAAAGTAACAAATGTTAATATTGATTTTTTTTAAAAAAACAGCTGCACATAGTTTTAGGTGATGTCCAATATATATATATATTTTTTTTTTGCAGTACCGGGGATTGAACCCAGGGTCGTTTTACCTCCAAGCTACACCCCTGGCCCTATTTTTTATACTTTATTTTGAAACCGGTCTCACGAAGTTGCAGAGGGCCTCACTAAGTAGCTGAGGCTGGCCGCGAACCCGGATCCATCCGGTCTCTGCCTCCCAAGTACTGGGATTACTAGCGTTCATCACCACGCCCAGCGGGGATGTTCAATATTAAAAATGAGTTAGAAACTGAGTGTGGTGGTGCATGCCTGTAATCGCAGTATTTGGAAGGCTGAGATGGGAAAATCACAGGTTCCAGGCCAGCCTCAGAAACTTAGTGAGACCCTGCTTCAAAAAAAAAGAAAGGAAGAAAAGAACTGGGTTCAACCCCAGCCCCCTACCCCACAAAGTACTTTGGAGGCTGAGCCAGGAGAATCATAGGTTCAAGGCCAGCCTCAGCAAATTAGCAAGACCCTCAGCAACTTAGCTAGACCCTGTTTCAAAATAAGAAATAGAAATATGGCTGGGGGGAGCCGGGTGTTGTGGTGCACTCTTGTAATCCCAGTACTTGGGAGGCTGAGACCGAAGGATCCTGGTTCGCGGCCAGCCTCAGTTACTTAGTGAGGCCATCCTCAACTTAGTGAGATCCTGTTTCAAATTAAAGAATAAAAAATAGGGCTGGGGGTGTAGCTTGGAGGTAGAATGCCTCTGGTTCAATTCCCAGTACCACAAAAAAAAAAAAAAAATATATATATATATATATATATATATATATATCTGGGGGCATATTTTGGAGGTAGAATGCCCCTGGGTTCAATACCCAGTTAAAAAAAATAAAAGAGTGAGTATGGATTGTGGGAAAGGAAAAGAGGATGAGCCAGTTCGTAGATGTGGACCAAAGGTTATAGTGAAATCAGATCACATCTTAAATTTCACACTAGATTTTCTGGATTTAAACATTAAGTTTCCAACACCAGTAATCTTAAGCCAGCAGGATCCTGACCCTGCATAGACAGCACCAGCTACCTCCGCCCACACCACTCCCTACCTCCTACCTCTATTAGCCTCCATCTATAAGCCCCGCCTCCTGGAGCCCAGAGAGGCTTCGCGCATGCGTATTTCACTCTCGGGGGGGGGGCAGTGTCTGGGCACAGAGGTGTCCTTTGTGTGCAATGCTCTGTGTGAGTAAGCTGGAGGCTGACTCTCCTGAGCCTTTCAGGTCCCTGAACAATGTCATTTCTTAGAGATGTGTCTGAACACCGCCATCTAAATTACCACTACCTCCTCCACCACTCTATCTCCTTATCTTGTGTTGTCCTTGTATGGCCACTAGCCATCTTCCTTCTCCATTTGTTTAATTGCTGCTTTTGTCCCCAAGTCCCTGCCCTACTGCATCCGCATCAGGAGAGTGGGCTCTTGGTTTTGCTCATCACCACATCTCCAGCACCTAGATCAGTTCCTGGCACGCTGCGGATGCCTCATAAACAATTGGAAGAAAATCAATGAATCCCTTTTGTGAGAAGGAATTTCGAAAAGCAGGAGTGAAGGAGACAAAGGCAATATTTGTTTTGTTTAAACTTCCCATCCACAGCATGTCACACATATTCTGCTTCTTTAACACAGAACATATGTTCATATCTGTCCTAAAGAGACCAGAGAATGAGATGAGAAGCCAAAAGGGCATATAATATATTAAGGAATTACTTAACTTATTAACAGTGTAAAATTATATGTTTACCCAACGAGCATCCTTTTCTATTGCAGAGGCAGTGTTTAATAATGAATAGTATATTTTAATTTGGTTTTGCTTTTAAAAATTACTAATGTACTAGCCACTCTTTCCAATAGACACACGTGAGATATTTAAAATGTTGGACGCCAGGATGCTAGATTTCTTTTCCCTCATTAAAAAAATTTCTCTCTCTAGTTACTTAGTGAACTTGCCTCCTAGAGGAAAAAAAAACTGTTAAAAGACACAAAAATTTTCCTTGATCTACAGAAACAAATAAAACACTAAAAGGAATAAAAATTTAAAAAGCCCAAGACACTCAAGGGAATACTTGTCATAACAAACTGTCCTCACCAGAAGTTTGGTAACTAAGCAGTGGTCACGTGGCCTGTGGCCAGAGGGCAATTGTGAGCTGTGTGAAGACAAATCATTCCCTTGTGCCTGTGTAACGACTGCATAGCTTGATTCCTAAACATGCTAATGAAATTATGCAAATTTAAATACAACATCCCAGCCTTGCAAAGAGCATATGATGGATGTCATAATGTAAATTATTGTTTGAGGCTAGAAGGCAGTACAATGTAGGTTATTTGTTCTGATTCCCCCAACCCCACCCTGGTACTGGGGATTGAACCTAGGGGATTTCTACCTCTGAGCTACACCTCTAGCCCTTTGTGTTTTTTATTTGGAAGCACAAATGGGGTTGGCCTGGGACCTGCAATCCTCCTGTCTCAGCTTCCCAAGTTCTGGGATTACAGGCAGGGATGCAGTTTCACCTAATTTGTACATTTATAATCCTTATAGAAAGTACTCCTCAATAGTCCTCTAACTAGTCATATTGGTCTTTCCTGCCCCTGTTTACCTTGACCATAATGGCAAGAACTAATCTTTCTATGCCACTCCGATCACCTTGCCTTTTTTGCTGTTGTTGTTTAACAAGCTTCCATGTACAAAGCGGTTACTTCCACAAACTACCCTGCCCCTCACCCCTCACAGTGGGATGTAAGAACATCCACAGAGGAAGAACGGTTGTATATGTGGACTTTGGACATCTCCCCAGATACTTTTATCTACATTTCACTTCTACTTCCTCTGCACAGACATTTCTTTCTTGCTAGGTCCACCTGCACTTGCATTCTTCATTTTGTTGGAACAAATATATATTTCTCTTTTCTTTGTACTCTAATCTCTAACCTTCCAGCACATAATGTTTCTTCTATTCAAAACTTGCTGAAAATTAATCTCTGTGACACTTTCTAAGGCTTCTCTTCAGTCAAGCCTCAATTCTTCAAAACAAACAAGCTATCTCCTCCTGCAGTTGTAATTAGCTTTGTACATTATATTTCTTGGCTTCTTGTAAATGGCTAGTGGGTACCCCTCTTTTTTTTCTGTGAAAGTTGTAAATATAAATTGCTAAGGAGATCCAAGGGTTGTGGGAGGGGGAAGGCTCTTACTATGAGATCAGGAATTGTTTTGTGAAAAGGCAGCTTTTGAGAGATGTAGAGGTGTCAGCGGCAAAGCTAATATGGAGAAAGGGGTGGTATTCCTGATAACTATGTAACTTTAAGTAGTGAGAAATGACATATAGATAAGCTTGTGTAGATTAGTTCACCTTTACATATGTTAATTTTCCAATTTATAAACTTTCAAACAAATAGGTGATGAATCTGGTTGGGTATTGGAAAAATTACTTGGTTTCTTGATCATTTTGAACTTTCATATTTGATAGACATAGGGTAAAAGATAAATTTCTTTTCCTTCTAAACTCTACAATAAGAAGAAAACCCAACAGCAAAAAATGCTATGATAAATTGCCACTGCCTCTTGGAACCTGATATATGGACAGCAAATGCCATTTCTAAAGGGGGCCACTGAGACTTAGCTGCATCTGTTGTTGCTAAGTAGCAATGTGAGCACAATGTGCCAGATCTATTTTCAAAAGAAGTAAGAAATCAGTTTCTATACAAAATCTGCTGACTTTTTTTTTCTTTTCTTTTTTTGGTATTGGGGATTGAACCCAGGGGCATTCTACCTCTGAGCTACCCCTTCCAGCCCTTTTATTTACTTTTTGTTTTGAAACAGGGTCTCACTAAGTTGCTGAAGGTCTCCCTAAATTGCTGAGGCTGGCCTTGAACCTGTGATCCTCTTGTCTCAGCTTCCCAAGTACTAGGATTATAGGTGTGCGTCACAGAACAGGTTTCTCTTGACTTTTTTTTTTTTTTGGCAGTATCAGGGATTGAACCCAGAGGCATTCTACCTCCAGGCTACATCCCCAGCCCTATTTTTTATTCTTTATTTTGAAACAGGGTCTCACTAACTTGCGGAGGGCCTCACTAAGTAGTTGAGGCTGGCCGCGAACCTGGATCCTTCGGTCTCAGCCTCCCAAGTACTGGGATTACAAGCGTGTGCCATCACACCCGGCTCTTCTCTTGACTTTTTAATGTGAGTTCTAACAAAAGCCAAATCATAACCGTGTGGGCCAAACTAAACACAATGAAGCCACACAATGAGGCCATACTCAGCCCACTTCCAGCAGGAGGACTGCCGTAATTGTGACCTGAGGACCCAGTCACCTGTAAGATTAATTTCTGCACCAGAAAGCAATGAGTTCCTCAATGGTAGGAACCATATCTACTCTTTCTTCTTTAGCTACACCAACAGGGCATTGCCACTGTAGATCAATAACCAATAATCAGAGTTATTTTTATCACATCAAAACTTTCATTGGATTGAATTTTTGTAGGGAAATTTGACCTGCAGGGTTATTATTTTCGGTGGATAGGGAACATTGGTAGTTCTGAGGGAACCACTTACAAGAAAAGGCCCAAGTGCTAAACTAAGGAACAAAGTCAAATCTGGTTAGTAAAGATTTAATAGCATGCAAAGAAAATGGATAGAAATAGCCGGAGAGGACGGGATTATGTCTGGAAGGCAGGATAGCGAGGAGTCAAGGGAAAGGTCATAATGATGCTCATAATGATGGCTTCTGCTGACTTTCTCTTTGAAGGGAAGGAATAAAAAGGATCAGTTCAGGAAAGAAGCCCTTTGATTTGGCTGAGAGATAGTTATTGGAAACCTTGGAAAGGGTGGCTCTTTGCAGTAGTTGGGATGGAAGCCAGAGTAGAGAAGGTTAAAGGAGTTAGAGGTGAGAAGTTGGAAGCTCCAGAGGCATGCCACTTTTCTAAGCGCTTGGATCCAAAGAGAGAAGGGCCGGGGCAGGAGCAGAGACACCTGTCTCTCAGCGAGGCGGTTGTTGGATATGGGGAGCACCTATGCTTGCTTGAAGTTGGATGGCGATACCTCCCCTTCACTGCCACTGGTACCTTGGAAAGTAAGTGACTCTCTTCTTTTGACTTGCGTATCTGCTAACCTATGTGAACTCCTCTATGGTGTGAATAGCTGACATCCAGCTATTCTTGACAGCTTCTGGGTAGAATTGTTAATAAACTTAAGAATCATCATTTGTATCTGTTTAGATGTTGAATACCATCCACCACTAGCTCACAGGTTATGGGAAATACACTTCCTCTCTTAGGTGTGAAAGTCATTCTAGTTTGTAATAGTGTCTCCAGATCTATGGAGCTAATCCTTAAAAGACAGGTTATACTTCAAGTGATAATATTGTGGGTCCTCCAATCTGAGCCCAGAGTATCCTGTGGTTATTTTTACAGATTGTGCAGAACTAGATCTGTACCTGTTTACATGTGGACCTCTACTGAACTTGGTGTCTATCCCATTCTTGAGCTGCCATTACAAAAGCTGAATGACATGCTCCTACCCCTGGGAGTCCTGCATTATATCAGGTTACCAAGAGCTAAGAAAGAGCTCTTGTCCCCAGATGTCTTACAGTCATTTTCTTTTATCTCTGTTGAATGGTATGACACATTTTTACTCTTAAGAATTTAAAAACCCAGCCAGGCTTAGTGGCACACACCTGTAAACTCAGTACTTGGGAGGTTGAGACTAGAGGATCACAGGGTTGAGTTCATTTCCAGCAACTTAGAAAGATCCTGTCTCACAATAAAAAACAAAAAGGGCCAGGCATGGTGGCACACACCTATAATCCCAGTACTTGGAAGGCAGAGACAGGAAGATTGCATGTTTGAGGCCAGCCTCAGCAACTTAGTGAGATCCTGTTTCAAAATAAAAAGTAAAAATGACTTGGGTATAGTTCAGAGGTAGAATGCCCCTGGGTCCAATTCTCATATCAAACAACAAAAACAAAAATTCCTAGCTGGGCGTGGTGTCACACGCCTGTAATTCTAGTACTTGGGAGGCTGAGACAAAAGGATGGCAGCCTCCTGGCCAGCCTCAGAAACTTAGCGAGGCCCTCCCCAGCTTAGTGAGACCCTGTTTCAAAATAAAAAATAAAATAGGGCTGGGAGTGTAGCTCGAAGGTAGAATGCCCCTGGGTTCAATCCCCGGTACCACACACACACACAAAATCACTATTAGCCTATTATTTATGAAAAACTAATTATAATTCTCTATTGGAAGGCATATAGAAAATAAATTGAAATAGAAATCCTTTTGTTGGAATTTTCTAAAAATCACAGAAACATAGCTTATATAGAGGAAGGACACTACAGGATTTATTTGGAAATAACTACTTTGAGCGAAATGATTGATTTTTTGTTTACAATACAATATCATGTTGTTATGTAATGTGGTGTCAAAATTTTGTTGATGTGACAAAGAACAAAAATCTGGTGGCATGTAATGTGTATTCCTCTGGCTCGTCCATTTATTCATTTAAAATATTCTTTAACACTGGCAAAGCTATTAAGTAGGTGACTGATGATCCGCTATCCAACATACATTTCTTTGGCACTTGCTGTGGATTCTGCCTTTGTGTTCATGATACACAGTTTGCACATGTTTGTTTGGGTTCAGTAGGGAACATGGCCAATTCAGCCACTGCAATAGTGTGGGGCAAGTGCCATGATAGGGGAATTCACAAAAGCCCAGAGTGGGCAAGTAGTTGTTTTAATGGCACAGATGTTTCTCAAAGTAAGTGACCTTTGGGATAAAAACCTGAAGAAGGAATAAGCAGTAGCTGGGAAAAACAAGGGTGGGGTTGAATAGAGGGAAAACAGGTGGGACTGTCCAGAGGTCGGTCAGGACATAGCAAGTTAGAAAAACAGAGAGAGCATTTGTTAGCTCTTGTTCATCCAGCAAATGTGTATTGAGCACCTGCTTTGTGTCAGGCGCCGTACTAGGCACTGGGAGCAATAAAATGCAGAGTGACTGTTTCATGACATTCACTAGGTAGTTGGAAGTTGAGATCTTTTATTAAGTTTTTGTTGGGGGCTTAATTCAGAATTCATCCTTGTGCTTGCAAGATAACATGTTTGCTTTGAAACCGGTTTCAGGATAAGAAACCTAGAATAAAGAGAAGAAAAATAATTATGGAGTATCTATCCATTCAATTTGGGGTAAAATATGTTGTTTCCATCACGAAGAAAAATGATTCACTAGCTCACAGGTTACAGATATACCTCAAAGACCATTTACTGCCACCATATTTTGCTTTGTGTGTTGACTTAATCACTGTGTATTACAAATTAATGTCTTGGAATGTCATGTTGCTCTGTGTTCCATCAGTGTAACTCAGCTTCCAAAGACCTAATTGAGTGGATTTAGAAAAGTAAAATAAAAACAAGAATTCACAGTAATTAGAAAAATTCTAGATACTTTTAACAGATGGTAAAAGTTGATTATATATTACTTGTCATTAATTCCTAAAAAATATTATTTTAAGAAAGCGAAATTACTCTAAAGCAAGGACTCTTAAGATATATGGGGATTGGATATTTTTAAAAGATGCATAAAAATGAATATATCAGAAGTTTTTTGTTTTTTGTTTTTAAATGAATCTTACTAGCCTAAGAGACCATAGTGTTCAATGGGTCTGAGGCCTGCAGAGATCTAGTGAGTTGAAGTGAACTGCTCATACCCACAGATGAAGCCTGGTCCAGGCCTCTCCTCATGCATACTGGGACTTTCTCTCTGTACTTTTGTGCCTCAGAATAATATACTTTTTCCCCTTCCTTCCTTCCTTCCTTCCTTCCTTCCTTCCTTCCTTTCCTCCCTCCCTCCTTCCTTCCTTCCTTCCTTCCTTCCTAGATTGAACCCAGGAGAATTCTACCTCTGAGCTACACCCCCAGCCCTTTTTATTTTTTATTTTTGAAACAGGGTTTCGCTAGATTGCATAGGTCTCGCTAAATTGCTGAGGCTGGCCTATAATCCTCCTGTCTCAGCCTCCCAAGTACAGGGATTATAGGCATATAATGTGGTAGCCTATAATCCCAGCCACCACACCTGGCTTGATTTACTTTTTGGTTTACCTGCTACTAAGGTACAGGTTTTCACATAGAGAGTTAATAATTATATTTATCATCTAGAATAAAAATGCAAATTAAAAGAAATTTAGAGCACTATGTTCATTATAGATATCATCAAAAGGCAACAGAATGAACTGGGTGTGGTGATGCATACCTGTAATCCCAGTATTTGGGAGGCTAAGACAGAAGTATCAGGGGTTTAAGGCCAAGGTGCAGTAATTTAGCAAGACCCTGTTTCAAAATTTAAAATAATAATAATAATGATAATAAAGGGCTGAGGGTACAGTTTGGTGGTAGAGTGCACCTGGGTTCAACACCTAACAACTAACACACACACACACACACACACACACACCATAATGATTATATAGAAAGGCAATATTACAAATTAAGCATGTGTTTCATCTGTAGTAGAACCAAAATAAAATCAGAAGGGACTGCACAGTTTATATAATAGTAAAAAAAATCAGATAATATATTAAGGAGGCTCAACCACCTAGAGAATGGAAAACCTTGTATTTGGCTGACTTGATATTTTCCTAAACAAAGGAGTCATCCCTAGCCTCCTTAAACTGCATGAAGAGGAGCAAGCTTGAGTCATGGACCTATGGAACCCTACAGTTCATTTCCTCACTTATGGGACAGCAAGCAAGGGCACTGGGTGTGGGGCCACCTGATTTAATATTTTTATGGGAAAAAGGAACCTAGATTATGTCCATCAGATTTGTACTTGATGCTCCAAATTAGGCAAGACTCTAAAAACTAGAAATCAAATTACTAATTCTATATGGAGAAATAAAGTGCTTTTTTGTAATGTAAATACAGGATTGGACTCAGCACAATAAATAAAAGAAAAGAACAGGAAGAAATCTTTTACAAGCTAAAGATGAGTCAGCAATTCACTGCTATTGTTCTAAAAAGTGTCTGCACCATGCTGACTGTCGTTTGTATTTTTGAGTGTGTTTGTGAATGGCCAATATGCTTTAAGAACTATAAGGCAGAACTGAAGATTGTTAAAAGGTAACACAAATGATAGAAAAGAAAGAAAAAGAGATCGTACCCGTTTAAAAAATGAGGATGGTTCAAGCGGGGGGGAAAAGAGCTGAAAAATGACTAGTGTAGATGCTTTTAAGTGCAGGAAGGGATTTCTTAATGAGAAGAATGTTGATAATTTCCTTTTTATATTGAAATGGAGAAAAAATGAGTTTAGCAAAAGCAGAAATATTTTGTTGGACTATCAGAATTATATACATTAGAAGCAATAAAAAGAATAGTCAAATTACCAGTGGAAAGCCTAAGATAATGGTCAATTTTTCCCCTTAAGATTTGAGATATTTACTTGCTTGAAAAATACTTAGCAGATGACTTGAATTGTCTGCCAGCTCTGTGACTGTAATTTGAAGTTTGCCAAAAAGTCTTTGAAATAGATTGTAAATTTTAATTTAATACAAAGAAGAGCTATACAACATTATCTATGCGATTCTTATAAAATACATTAGAAAATTTTATTTTATAATTACTTGGCTAACAATTTCTCTTTATTTCATCTTTTTTTTTTGGAGATATTTATCTGTCTCTGGACCATCCATTCATCTTGCCTTGGATTAATTAAGGGGAGAGATGCCTTGGGGCTGGTGCAGAATAATGGGCAGATGGGCTGATTTCTTGCTTATTAGTTAGATGGAATGATTTGACTTTAAACTTCTTCCTAAGAGATAGTAGCCACTTAAAATGAGGTTTACTCAATCAAGGAAATATAATTAAAAGTAAAGATATGATTTCATATCCCCTCCTCCCACACTGTTTCTATTTTTTGGTGTTCTTGTTAGATTTGATGACTTAATATTATCACTGATGAAACCTAAAGTGGCCCAGTGGTTTGTTCTTTTGTTCTTTTGTTATCAGGACGAGACAGCTGTAGCTGTGGCCTTCAGCAGGAGGCAGCTAGAAGCCTCTCATTAAAGAAGAATTGGGAAATCCCATCTGAACACTGCTCTGCCTGTTATTTAGTAAATGGAAAACACACGATGAATAAAACAGGGAATTGTTAATATCAGATGCACGGGTATGCAACACTGCAGTACACCCTGTGTGCGCTTTTCTTCTTTCTCCCCTTCTTTTTCTTTTCTACAACAGAACATTTGTATTTACTCAAGTTAAGCTTAGTGTGTTTTGACATAATCACAATTAGATGTAATTACTGTGTGGTCCAGTAGTAGCTTAAATCCTCTATGAGCGCAATGAAGTACTTTAGAAATAAAGGGCCTCTCAAACTAAAACATTCCCCAAATCCACGGCAGGAATGTCGATGCCATCACAAGTGAATCACAGCATTATTTTTTACTCTAATTGACAGCTTTATTTACTATACTACTCTTTGGCCACATGCACTATTTGAAAAATGTCTGCAACTCAATTCCTAATAGGTCTATGTGTTTTGGAGGGAGAAAAATATAAAGAATGTTTTTAATTCATTGCTTCTTTTTTCTAAATTTGAATTGGTTTCTAGGTATAGAAAACCTATTTTAAAGGACTGGGATGCAGCTCAGTGCTAGAGCCCGTGCCTAGCATGCACAAGCCAGGGTTCTGTCCCTGGCACCAGAGAGAGAGAGAGAGAGAGAAAATATCATAAAGTGGATTTGTTCCAGAGTCCTAGACCTGGGGCACAAACTGTGTGGAGAGTCAAGGGCATGGGTTAAATACAGGAAGTATGAGATATGGTTAGGGGATCCAGAGGATCTGGTTGCAGTAGTGGTGCATACCTGTAATCCCAGTACTTGAGAGGCTCAGACAGGAGAATCATAGGTTCAAGGACAGCCTTATCAACTTAGAGAGACCCTCAGCAACTTAACAGGACCCCGCTTCAAAATAAAAAATAAGAAGGGCTGGGAGTGTAACTCAGATTGCCCCTGAGTTCAATCCCCAGTATCAATCAATCAATCAACCAAACAAGCAAAAAAAAGGGATTGCATACTGACAGTATAGGCCCTTAAATGTCCCAGTCTGGTACTGTTGGTGTTGGGGTTCTGGAAATAGTGTCTGCAGGGACGTTTGTGTGATCCCCAAATCTTTCGCTTAGGAATGAATGAGACTGTAACATGGCTTTGAAGTATGATCCCAAAGCAGCTCTTTCTACTTTCCACGGTCAATGATCCTAGTGAAAGCTTTAAGAATCCACTTAGGAAGAAAGTGCTCTTTCACAATTACATGAGTCTTGCTTGTTTAATGTTAACCAAATGCCGCCTTGCAGTGTTCTCCTTCTGTTTGGATGGGGTTTGTAGGCTGAGTTACTCAAATATGTGTAGGTAGGTCTTTTCTGATATAATCTGCTCTCATCTTTCAGTTGAAACATTCTTCTCCTCTCCAGGAAAGCATAGAGTTCTCCCAGAGAAATCAAATTTGGGGGTTAGTGAATTTTAGAAGAGGGTCCCAGTTGACATTCTCTATGCCATAAAGAGCTTCCAGTACCAGGAAGGCACTTGGATACTACGGAATCACAACACTGCTCTGCTTGCCTACAGCACGTCATTTAAATTAGGTTGCAGTTGAGGAAAATTAAATAATCTCGTCCTTGTGTTTTTTATTTTCTTACTTACTTATTTATTGGTACTGGGAATTGAACCCAGGGGCATTCTACTTCCGAGCTACACCCCCAGCCCTTTTCTTTTTTGTTTTGAAACAAGATCTCACTAGATTGCTGAGAGTCTCGCTAAGACCAGAGGCTGGTCTCAAACCTGTGATCCTCCTGTCTCAGCCTCCCGAGTACTGGGATTACAGGCATGCACCACCGTACTTAGCTCTTTCCTGTATTTAGAAAACTAACTATCTGGTCTTAAGGAACTCAATAAGTAGGGATACAAGGAACACTCTGTACCTGCTAGTGTAACGTAGGGGGCCATCCCAATCTTGTATCACATGAATTAGTGTTAACGAGTGTGGCTGAGTGCATGCTAGGATCACAACCTTAGAAGTCATAACTATAGTTTAACCTTCATATTTTAGAAATAAAGACACTGAGACTCAGGGAAGGAGACTTGCCCACAGTCACTAATCCATTATTGGTTGATCAGGGAAGGGGATTCCCATGTCCTAACTACTCATATAGAGCAGACCCAAAACTCCAGGTCTGCAGTGGCATGAGAGGGGAGAAAAGTGCTGACTATGGAATTAAACCTGGGAAACCAAGAGGAATGCTTAACGAAGCAAAACAAAGCTTTTTACACATCAAATTGGTGTTATTATTATACACTTACAGCTGGGCGTGGGTACAGCTCAGACATAGAATGCCATTGGGTTCAATCTCCAGTAACCCCCGATTAAAAAAATTATTATACACTTAGTTTTATTTTTGGAAAAGAGATTTCTTTCTCTTTTAATAATAACTGACAATTTGAGAAAGAAGTTTCTATGTTCAATTTCAAGTTTGGTTAAATGGAACTTGTCACGTTTTTTTTTACTTCCCTCATTCAATATTGTCAAGAATCTCATCCAGATATGCAACTTTTAATGATAAAACACAGATTAAATGGGCATTTTCCATTTGTTCTTTGCGACAGAGAGCAGTTTAAAGAGACTCTAACTGCCCACTCGTTACTAGCTTTTGGCTCCTAAATTGACAATCTCCAGAGATCCCCTCTGATTCTGTCTGCTACATGCCTTGCCCTAACCTTGGATGCTTGGTGGTCTAAGTCACAGTGGAGCCTTCTTACTTGTCTTGAGCAATGGGCCTGGGCTTCCCGGCTGAACCTGCACTGCCAGTCAGACCTCCAGATCTACTGGGTCGATCTGGTGCTAAAAATTCATCTTTTTTCCTTTTCACTCCATTTGTCTGTGAATGTGCTGCTATGCCAAATTAGCTAACAGAATGGAACGAGTAGCTTGCTGGGAAATCCTTAAAAACTTCAAGAGGAAGACCCCTCCTGGCATGCTCCTGTGCTGCCTCTCACGCCATTGCTCCAGAGCATCTGTCTGCTCCATTCAGGATGACACTGATTCCTCAACACGCCCGGCCCCAAGGACCTGATGCCCCATGGACACAAAGTTCTGCCCTGACACAACAACATCTCAAAGCCCCTCTGTCTTCTTCAGACCCAGTGGCAGTGGTGGTCTAACCTAGTCTACAGCAAGGGGTGCCTCACCAGCCCTTCTGTGTGCATTTCTTTCTTGACCCATTCCACCACTGCAGGTCACAAATGGAAGGCCACCTTACAGGATCAGAGCCCCCGAGAATCTGAGCTTTGCAGCTTTAATTCCAAGGGAAGACCTTGGTTACATTTTGGAAAAGAAAAACCTTGAAGATGGGGTGAATTTCAGGATGAAGATTATACTAAGGGGGAGAATCAAGATCAATATTTACTGTGTCATAACCATTCCTTAGATTGGCTAGGAGGAGGAATCTGCTGTTCATGTTTTTGTTTAGCTTATAACCAGATGGAATTTTCCAGTTACACTAACAATAACCAAGTAATCTTGATTTATCTGCAATCTATTAAATTGATCAAGAAATATGCACTGGCTGCTGTGTGACCAACATTCCTGGAAAGAAAATATTGATGAGAAAAGACCACAGTCAATGGAACATCCAGAGGGTAGTTTTAACCTTCCTATATTAAAGTGAATGTGGGACAGAAGTTCTCCTGAGGACCTTGTATACATGTCTTTGAGGGCAAGAGTCACGTCTTAATTACCTTCGTATCTCTAGAATGGAGAACAGAATCTGGCACTTACTAGTTGCACAATAATGTTCGCTGAAGTAATGTTGATATTTTCTTTTCTGGGCAAATGCAGAGAATGAGTAAATTTCATGATTCTTTTCTGCCTAATGAAATCCCTCTTCTCTTTTCCCCATTTCCACCTTAGGCTCCCATGATGGGGAAGTATATTTTGGCATCTCCTCTGGAATATGAAATTCATTTCTCTATGGGAGAAATGTTTAAAATGGCATTTTAGATATATTAAAACAGTGTGGGGAGGTATGAAGGTTTTTTTGGGCTGTCCAGGAACTCATCAAGTCATATATAACATAATTTCTTGGACCAAATGTTTTCAAACTTCAGTAACTCAACCCTTTTTCAAAGTTGGGCTGATATCTACCTTTAAAAAATAGGCTTTTAGGCTCCCCCCCCCCCATTCTAGATGTTATGGGTATGTGGAAGAAATAATGACAATGCTTATTGGGGCTGGAAGATAGCCCAATGATAGAGCACTTGACTAGCATGTGTGAGGCTGTGGGTTTGGTTCCCAGTGCCACCAAAAAAACATAACAAAACAAAACTTATCAAAGGGCGTCCTTTTTTGGGTGTTAGGGGAGGGTGTTTCCTGGATTTATCCAGGGGGAGAATGGCATGAGCATTTATTTATTTGTTTATTTATTTATTTATTTTGCGGTACCAGGGATTGAACGCAGGGGCGTTCTACCTCCACGCTACGCCCCCGGCCCTATTTTTTATACTTTATTTTGAAACCAGGTCTCACGAAGTTGTGGAGGGCCTCACTAAAGAGAGAGAGAGAGAGAGAGAGAGAGAGAGCTGAGGCTGGCCGCGAACCCGGATCCTCCAGTCTCCGCCTCCCAAAGTACTGGGATTACAAGCATGTGCCACCATACCCGGCTGTATTTATTTATTTATTTATTTATACTGGGGATTGAACCTTGGGGCATTCTACCTCCAAATTACACCTCCATCCCTTTTAATTTATTCATTTATTTTTCTTCCTAAATTGCTGAGGCTGACCTCAAACTTGTGATCCTCTTGCCTCAGCCTCCCAAGTACTGGGATTTCAGGTGTGTGTCACCACACCCAGACAGAGCATATTAAGCAGTTAACTAGATTGTATGATTAATATTGATGAGAAGTGTCATAGTGACCTACAGATGGGGAAAGTTTAATGTAGTTTGCCATTATTAGAAATAGTTTCATGGTCAACTTGGGATCTGAGGTAGGTAAATTGTAGGGAGAAAGAAGAAAACAGAATGGATATTTTTTATTTGGGAATTTTTCACTGGACCACCAAGATAGGATTTGATGCTTTTCTTGGAAGCTCTGGCAACTTTTCTTTAACAGAAATCTGATCACACTGTATTTTGATTTATCCATCTCCCCATGTTAGCTTTTTTCACTGCTGTGACCAAAAGGTGGAAAGATTTATTTTAGCTCATGGCTTCAGAGGTTCAGTCCATGGTCAGCCAGCTCATTGCTCTGGGCCTGAGCGAGGCAGAGTGTCATGGTGGAAAGGCAAGTGGAGGAGAGCTGCGCAGCTCATGGCAGCTGGGAAGCAGGGGTGGGGGGCGGGGACAAGACAGAGCCCCAGGGCACACCCCCAGTGACTTATTTTCTCAATCATGTTCTACCTGCCTACAGTTTCCACCACCTCAGAGCAGTCCATTCGGCCATCAGTGGGTTAATCCACTGATGATGTCAGAGCCCTGTGGCCCATCACTTCCCCCAAAGCCCCACCTCTGAGCCTCGCTACACTGGGGACCAAGCCTTCAACACAGGAGTCTTTGGGGAACATTCTATATCCAAACCATAGCTCTCCCTTTACAGATCACCTTCAGTAGAACACTTGAACACGAGGATGTATAGATAAACTGAGCAACCGTTGCAGGCATTTGAACTTTATTCTGAGCATAATGAAAACTCAAAAAAATTTTTATGAGCCAGGCATGATGGTGCATACCTGTTAAATACTTGGGAGGTTGAAGCAGGAAGATTGCAGGTTCAAAGCTAGCATGAGGTAACTTAGCGAGACCCTGTTTCAAAATACATAAACAAACAAATTAATAAAATAGGGCTTGGGGTGTAGCTCAGTGGTAGAATGTACATGAGTTCAATCCTCAATACAAATTTTAATTTTTTAAGTAAAGAACAAAAGTATAACTGTCTAGAGGTCAGACTGGGCAGAAAACTTGAAGGCAAGGAGATAAAAAAATCTTATGATTAAAATAGTTCTGATATGAGAGAAAAAGGGGTGGAACCGTGGAGAATGGGAGGAATACATCAAATGTACTTCCAAAGTGCAAATAAAGGGCTGTGTTTGCTGGGTATGAGCGAAGGGAATGAGGAAAGGGAAAAGTGACAGAAGTTCCAAGCCTAGTAGACATTTTATTTCTGTCCAAATTGGTGGGTAGAACTCCACAGCATGCATACACTGCCAAAATTGCTTTCCAAGTCTAAATAACTACATCATTACTGTCAGCATTTCTGTGATGTTTCATTATTTCGCAACTTTATTTGTTGACCTTGAGAAAATCGAGGGTCTCTAGTCTCATGTATCTTCCAGTGTCTGTGGAAAAAGAAAAGGAAATTGAAAATGAAGGCAGCCACATTAGATTCTGTCTGCTGTTGACTCCCTGGCCATTTAATCAGCTCAGTAAACTCTCATGGAGTCATTTTTCCCACTTTAAAATGTAGGTTCACAGCTCACCAAGTGCTGTGTGCAAGTATGTCACTATCACGATGAACTACAGTATGATGTGAGACTATAATGCACCAATTAAAGTACTTAAAAGATTGTAGGTTCATGGATTCAAGGACTTTTAACAGTTAAAAAAGAGTGGAAAATTATCAGGCAGAAAAATACGAGCTATTACACATCTAAGGAGATACAGAAACAGGCCTAAGTAAATTACGTGTCTAGTGGTGAGCCACGTTGCCAGTGACAGCATGGAAATTAAAACCTAAGTGTGCCGGACACAGTGGCACACGCCTGTAATCCCAGTACTTGGGAGGCTGAGACAGGAGGATCACAGGTTCGAGGACAGCCTCAGCAAGTAGTGAGATTGCCATCAACCTACTGAGACCCTGCTTCAAAATAAAAGAATAAAATAGAGTTGGGGGTGTAGCTCAAGGGTTGAATGCCCCTGGGTTCAATCCTCAGTACCACAAAAAACAAACAAAAAACTCTAAGTGTGCTGGTTTTCAAATCATTGCTCCTTATTGTATGACATAGTAATTCTGGTAATACTATAGATAATGTCAGAAATTATCCAAATGTTTATGACCAAGATAATTGTTACATGTCATACATAAATATGTATGCATCACTGCAGAAAAACTGAAGGAAATCTCAGGTATTGTCCATTTAAACTTAGACATTTACAGAGGGCAAGTAAGCATTTCCCTCTACAACTGCAGAACAATGTGTGTGTGTGTGTGTGTGTGTGTGTGTGTGTGTGTGTGTGTGTTAATCTCTCCATCAAGAAGATAACTCTGTGGGCTCCTTGCATTTCTGCATATCTTACAAGCAGAAGCACCTTTGTGGTTCTAGACTATCTTTTCAAGGATGTTAGTATAGTAGACAACCCTGTAAGGTAAGAGGAGCAAAGGCCATACATGCTCACTGTCCAGTATAATAAATATAATGCCCCCGATGGGCATGGTGGTGTAATCTGAGCACTTGGGAGGCTGAGACAAGAAGTTTGAAGGTTCGAGACCAGCCTCAGCAACTTAGTGAGATCCTCAGCAACTTGGTGAAACCCTGATTCAAAACAAAATATAAAAAGGACTGGGGGTATAGCTTGGAGGTAGAATACCTCTGGGTTCAATCCCAATAACACACACACACACACACACACACACACACACACACACTCACTAATGGTTCCTTTGGAGCAAAGTCTAGACATAGTGCCCACTTCAAGAGTCAAGCTCCCTTGCCAAGCGTGGTGGTGCACACTTGTAATCCCAGTACTTGGGAGGCTGAAACAGGAAGATCACAGGTTCACAGCCAGCCTCACCTACTTAGCGAGGCCCTCCGCAACTTAGTGAGACACTGTTTCAAAATTAAAGAATAAAAAATAGGGCTGGGGGTGTAGCTCAAAAAAAAAAAAAAGAGTCAAGCTCCCTAAACTTGCAAATGCTCTCCAGTAACAACCCATTGGGTGTGTACACATTGCCTCTGGGAACAAGGGAAACTGCCACTGATAGTCTAGTACTCATGCTGCTTGAAGTTCTATATGTAACATAGTGCTTTGTCTCTGACCCACAAGTCCCATATCTTCAGCCACCATTTATGAAACTGGAGCAGGCTAACTTACTATTTTGCACATTGCTAGGTTTGGAGGAGTATGCCCCAGAGGTCTGGGTGGTAAAGACTTAGTTCTCAGGGTGGTGCTAGGAGGAGATGGTGGGCCTTTAGGAGGGGGCCTACTGGAGGTTCTTATGTTCTTGGGGCTTAAAGGAGATTAGAGATTAAAGGACCTTGGTCTCTCCATCTTTTTTTGCTTCCTGGTTTGAGATGTGAGTGGTTTGCTCCACCACGTGCTTCCTACTGTCACCATCAACGCCCTTGCCAGTGGCCCAAAGCAATAGGTCTGCTCATCCCAGTCCATGAGATTAGACTGGATAAGTTAATTACATCAGGTATTTCACCATAGTCATGCAAAACTGACTAATACACAAGTAGAATAAGATCTCAGATCCTTCACAGTTCTTGATACTATCTAGATAAAAAGATATATGTCCCCAGAAATAATCTGATTGACAAGGGATTAATGGAATTTAAAATGTTATATATCACTAGTAATAACTAAGTTATTACTTAGATTCCTATAGTTTTATGTAAAACGGTTTAAGATCCATGTGTGGCATTGATATCTTAGGATATAACCAACTGGATTTGTGAAATGGTACTTAGTTGCTCTCACCAGCTTCAATCTATGTAGTATTGAATGTATTGTTGTTACGTTCTAAATGCTTTTGGAAATTGGCAGTCTGGCAAAAGTTATTTTTTGAACACTTGTGCAAGATAAACTGGCAAGAAGATATTATGTAATAATTTGCATAGTCAATGTGACCAAAATGGATGGATTGACTATACTTTGGTTCCTAAATTTTGCATGTATGATTTGATGGACTTCCTTGAGAATGACAAAGGGAATCCAGCAGATATATAGCCTTTGTTAAGGCCCGAACAAATGATATCCAATATTTACACATATCAGCACTAAAGATTAAATTCTGGGCCATAGCAGCAGAGTAGTTAATAAATTAATAAGTAATCTTGTCTCTGCCTCTATTATGTGTTTAGTCATTTTTCTGGAATAAGGTTTGAAGCTGACAATGAATATGCATGTACTCCAGGTGTCTCTTTTCAGACATTAGCTTGTTAGTTCTAAAGCTATAAAATCTTCTGTTTTCTGTTTTAAGCTTTGTTCATTATGTTTTTGTATAGTAGAACGTAAGGCTGTTAGGAGGTCATATAGATGTTATATAAGAAGAGGAGGAACTAAAGAGCACAAAGAGAAAGTAAATACAGAAAGTGCAAAAGAAGTTGTACTTCAAATATGAAAGTACTCTTGCAAATGTATTAGAAACAGTGGCTAATATTCAGATAAATTATGATACATGATGAAGACTTCACTTTGAAAGGGAATAGAGTTTAACCCCTTAATGTGTAATTAATCATTCCAGAAATTAACATTGATTTTTTTTTGCATTTATACAAACAGCAACAACAACAACAAAAAAGAATTCAAAATGCTGCAGTTCTGGCTAGCAGGGTCTGACCACTTGGGAAAAGACCCTGTGTTTGTAGTTTGTGGTGTGTACAATCAGCCTGTGAGCTCTCTCTTCCTCATTGGCCTACCTGACTTGCTTGCCATTTCCTATGACGACTCCCCACCTACATGCTCTTCCGCAATGTGACCTTTCTACCACCCCATCCAGAGGTGGAGTCTGTTTCTCCATCCTTTGAATCTGGTAGACCCCTTGGTTGCTTTGACCAATAAAATGTGGCAGAGCCCTTAATTGCCCTGGCAGCTTCTACTCTCTGCCTCTCAGAAGCCAGTGTTCATGGAAGAATTCAATTACCTTAAGACCAGTAGTCAGAGAGAAGCCCAGACCACGTGGAGAGGCCCTGAAAAGTGAAATGACATATGGGAAAAAAGAAAGAAACAAGTACCAAGGGACCAGATCATGAGTGAGGATCTGTTGTGGAAGAGAATCCTCCAGCCCCAGCTACCCCAGCCCAAACTACTAGAATCAGAATGAATCAGCCAGTTGAGCCCCCACCTTCACTGAATCCCTAACCCACAAAATTGTGAGCAAAATAGAATTATTGTTTTTTTGAATTTTTTATAATACTGGGGATTGAACCCAGGGGCATTTTACCTCTGAGCTACACCCCCAACCCTTTTATTTTTTATTTTGAAACAAGGTCTTGCTAAGTTGCTGAGGCTGGCCTTGAACCTGTGATCCTCCTATCTCAGTCTCCCAAGTACTGGGATCACAGGCACGTGCTATCCTACCTGGTGAATTATTATTATTATTTTTTTTTTGCAGTACCGGGGATTGAACCCAGGGACAGTCTACCTCCGAGCTACACCCACAACCCTATTTTTTATTCTTTATTTTGAAACAGGGTCTCACTAAGTTGCGGAGGGCCTCACTAAGTAGCTGAGGCTGGCCGCGAACCCGAATCCTCCTGTCTCAGCCTCCCAAGTACTGGGATTACAAGCGTGCGCCACCATGCCCGGCTGAATTATTGTTTTAAGCCAGTGAGTTTAGGAGGTAGTTTGTCAACAGCAATGGGTATAGGAATACCATCAGTCTGGACTGGGTAGTAGCTAGAAAGTACCAATAGATAATAAACCCTTCATTTTGAGCATTTTTTCTAAATGGCAGGAATAATAGTAGTCAGTAATTAATAATTCATTCACAGGAGTTATAAAGCAAACCAACTTCCTTTAGCATCTATCATTTTTATTCTATTTGTTTTATTCTATTTGTTTTATTCTATTCTAAAGGCTCTTGAAGCTGTAATGTGCATATTTCCATTGCTTTTCCATCATTCTTGACATTCTTTGACAAAGGGTAACATTGTGAAAACACAAGTTCACACTATTGGGTATCATACCAAAGGGATTGAAACTAGAAAACAACAGTAATATATGCATACTCATGTTCATAGCAGCACAATTCACAGTGGCCAAATTATGGAACCAACCTAGATGTCCATCAACAGATGAATGGATCACAAAGTTATGGGAAATACACACAATGGAATTCTACTCAGCAATAAAGAAGAACAAAATAACAGCATTCGCAAGAAAATGGAAAGATCTGGAGAACATTATGTTAAGTGACATTAGCCAATCACAAAAAAAGAAGGGACATATGTTTTCATTAATATGCTCAACTTATGGAGTAGTGGGGACACAAAAGGGACTCCAATGACAATGGAGAACCCTCAGTGGTGCAAGGGAAGGGATACAAGGGAAGGGGAAAGGTAAGAAAGAAGTGAATCTATGGAATTACTGTCATAAACAATGTGTATATATGAGATTATACCAACATCATTCTCAGTGCTACAGTTGGGGGGGAGGTGGGGGGAAAGCGGGGGGGAGGGACACCATGAGCTGTGTGCATGTATGCTAACACCAAACTGATACTCATTGTAATGTGAGACTACAATGCACCAATAAAAACATAAAAAAAAAGAAAACACAAGTTCATCTTCAAATTAATCCCCCTTTGCCTCTCGTACTGTGATTCTCTGTGTTATAGTTATTCCTGGTCTAAACTTGAGATATTTTGCAGCATTTTGGGGTTGGGGAATTATTTTGTCCTATTCAGCTCTCTACTCTGTATTTCTGATGCCTGGAACATTGCTATCTGGTAGATAATGATTCATACAATTTCTGTTTTCTTCACTCTGAGACCACCAGAGCAATTGATGAACCTATATGTTTGCCGAGGAGGGAGGATCCTGAAGTTCATTTTAGTAGAAAGACACCCCACTAGAAGACATCAGCACAGGATTAGGAAAGAGAAAACTTGGAATTTAGTTCAAGATGCCACTAGCAGTATGTGTGACCTTGAGTAGACAACATAACCCTGGTGGATTCCAGTTTTCCTATATGTTGAAAGGGGGGAGGGGCTGGGCAGGATGGTCTCTAAGATACCTTCTAACATTATGATTGTTTGTGTTCTCCTGGGTATATCTTTAAAAATATGATTTACATTTATATAGAACTTAAATGTGGAGGCTCTGAGTTATTTCTATGGTGTGTGTGTGTGTGTGTATGTGTGTGTGTATGTGTATTAGTTACTAGGGATTGAACCCAGGGGTATTTTACCTCTGAGCGATACCCCTAGCCCTATTTTATTTTTTATTTTGAAAGAGGGTCTCACTAAATTTCTGAGGCTGGCCTTGAACCTGTGGTCCTCCTTTTTCAGTCTCCCAAGTACCAGGATTCCAGGTGTGCACAACCATGCCTGACTGTATGTTGGGTTTTTAATCAATCAACACAAACTTCGTCTTTATAGGCTGAAGAAAAATATATTTGCCACAACAGTTTAAAGCTGGTTTAAGATTAAAAATATTTACAGTAATAAAGTTAAGTGGCATTTGAAAAAGATGTCTGTCAAGGACACAGCCTGCCCCAATGTGCCACTCATTTGCATCTACAGTGAAACCCAATTATAACAGCTATTTTCAAGAACGAGTACCACTAGAGACTGAACGCATAGCTGGGTGAGCAGATAACAACGCGTCCTAAAAAACTGACCTAGCCGGCAGCGCGTACATGGTGAGCTCACCCACATTTTGTCATTCTTTGAAATTCTATATTTGATCTAAAACATTGTTGCTAATATTTATGTAAAATGAGACTCAGTCACTATGCTAATTTTAGTAATTAAGAGCCTCAGGTGAAGTGAGATGCTAAAATTGTATGTCATGGGTTCCAAAAGTTCTTTGTAGGTTATAGGTTAAACAGGGTAAATTTTGCAACCAAATACCTCTTTAGCAAACCTTATGTCAAACTGGCATAAAATGAAAGAAAAATAGGTCCCTAACTGTTGGCTGTTATTGCCTCTTTAAAATCCATCTCCATGAGACATTGATTGAGCCTGCTCCAATCTGGGCCAGAGAGCTCAGTATTTCCATCAGAAACCAGGGTCTTTGGTGCTCTAATCATTCTCTAGGGAGAGTGCTTTCCTAGTGGACTCATTTCTCTCTGGTCTGCTACGCCTTAAGCAGGGACATTAAGTTGGAACAGGTGGTGCACACCTGTAATCCCAGAACTTGGGAGGCTGAGACAGGAGGATCACAGGTTTGAGATCATACTCAGCAATTTAGTGAGACCCTCAGAAATTTAGGGAGACCCTGTTTCCAAGTAAAAAATAAAAAGGGCTAGGGGTGTAGCTCAGAGGTAGAATGTCCCCAAGTTCAACCCCAGTACCAATAAATAAAAACAAAATAAAATTTACGCACAAGAAGATGACCATAGTGTCAGGGCTGTTCACAGAGGTCCTGATCTTCCGTAGGCTACTAACTAGTGTAATCTTGGGAGAGCTTGCTAATCTTTGAGTCTTATTCTTTCCTTTGTTAAATGAAATGGATTTCAAAAGTTTTCCTGTGAAAAAAAAGTTTTCCTGCCATGAGACGTCTGTGAAGAGGAGGTCTCTTTTCCTGGCTCTCCAGGCAGGTTGCCTCCCCCTGCTCTGTTCTTGCTTCTCATTTCCTCTTGGGCCTGTGAACATAGTGCCTTTAATGGTGACAGACCAACTAATGATCTGTCCACTCCATCGGCCTGGTCTCTCCGGTAAACTACACGGCTGGTATAGACTGCTGGTATAGTCTATTTGCTGATACAGACTCTTAGACACATGTCTTCCATCCATTCCCTGATGAGTGTCCATTCCATATCTTTTTATAAAGAATCCTATGTAAACATACACATGCATATCACACACACACACACACACACACACACACACACACACACACACTTTTAGCATTTAATTTCTCTCCTAAACCATTAACTGGCTTCACATGGATTTTATGCCCAGATCCCAAATCTGTAACAAAGCCTACTAGACTCTTTACTGAGGATTGAACCCAGGGGCATTCTACCTCTGAGCTACATCCCTAGCCATTTTATTTTTATTTTGAAACAAGGTCTCAGTTAGGATCTTGCTAAATTGCTGAGGCTGGTCTCAAACTTGCTGCAATCCTCCTGTTTTAGCCTCCTAAATTCTGAGATTACAGGCATGCACCAACACGCCCAGCTAAACTGTTTATGCTTCAGTCCCTATCTGTACCTCTAGTCTGTCCTCATGCCACCCTCTGTTTTAGTTGAAACTTGTTGCAATAAGCACAAAGGATGTACTTTTACCAAGGTCGCCTGGTGATACCCCGTCGAGGGGTGTTGCTCCCTGCAGCTTCTTGTCTCCCCAGTTCTTCATGGGAGGTGTGCTTAGTCTGGTGGTCATGGAATTCTTCTTGTCTAGCGTTAGGACTGACTTCTATCCCCAAAATGTTCCCTAAGACTCCAGAGTAAATATGCCACATGGTTGCAAAATCTGCCTTTTTCTAGCCATATCAAGCAGACCTAATGTCCTAGTTTTGGGGAAATATTCTCCATTAGCTAACAGGGTCATCTTGCTACATGGTTCACATGCTGTATAATAATGAATAACTGTCACACCTGGGCACTGGTTTGGTTTGGGCTGCTATAACAGACTGGGTGGTTTAAACAGCAATTTATTTCTCATAGTTGTGGAAGCTGGGAGGTCCAAGATCCTGGTGCTAGCAGATCCCGTGTGTGGTGAGGGCTCACTCTCTGGTTTATTTTCTTACCGTGTGGATTCATGGCTTTCTTCTCATGGTATCTTGCACATGGCTGAGAGCGAAATCACCCCCCTCCTCTTCTTACAAGTTTACTAGGGCCATTCATGAGAACTCCAATCTTGTGACCCGATTACCTCCTGTGACAGTTCCCTTTATGTGTTAACCTGACTGGGTTAAGGAATATCCGGGTAGCTGATAAAACCTTTCTTGGGGTGTCTGGAAGGTTGTTTCCAGAAAAGACCAGCATTTGAATCAGTAAAGAAAATCCTTCCCCACCAATGTAGACTGGCAACAACCAATCCATTGTGAGTCCAGAGAGAACAAAGCAGTGGATGAAGGTTGGATTCTCTCTCTTCTTGAGCCCTCCTGCCCTTAGACATCAGAACTCCTGGTTTTCAGGCCTTTATCCTCAGAGTGAATTCCACCACCAGTTTCCCTGGTTCTCAGCTTGCAGACCATACCTTGCGGCCCTTCTTGGCCTCTATAATTGCATGAGCAAATTCCTGTAGTAAATCTCCTCTTATCTGTTTGTATATTTCCTATAGGCTCTATCTCTCTGGAGAACTCTGACTAATGCACCTCCCAAAAGGCCCCACTTCCTAATGCTATTAGCTGGGGGTTAGGATTTCAATATATGAATTGGGCAGGGGGCAAACATTGAGTCCATAGCAGATACCTACCTGGGACTGACAGTCTATGAACAGGCACGCTTGGTGACACTGAGGCCTCAGACAGTCACTACTTGCAGGCCTGGCTAGAGGCTGCCATGTGACCACAAGAGCCTTGTCTCAGTTCTGCCAGTGCCACGTCTTTCCACTAGGGGGCACTCAACATGCTGTTGCCTCTGCTTGAGTCATTCTTTCCAACCCCACCTGACACCTTCCTTTTCATTTATATAAGCCATAACTCGCAATTCAAGTGTTCTCAGTTTGCAAGTCACTTCCTTTCAGAAACTTAGCCTGCTCTTTCAGACTAGATAGAGTGCCTCTGTTTCGTGCCCCATACGCCCTTAACATCACTTACAACATGGTGGTGCACGCCTGGAATCCCAGTACTTAGGAGGCTAAGACAGGAGGATTGCAGGTTCCAGGCCAGTCTCAGAAACATATTTATACCCTGTTTCATAATAAAAAATAAAAAGGGCTGGAGTGCAGCCCGGAGGTAGAACAGCCCTAGGTTGAATCCCCAACCAAACCAACCAAACCATAAACAAACAAAACATCCCAGCAGACAGAGTCACTGTACTTCCAGTTCCATGGCCATCTCCTCCTTTATTTAAACAGTGAATGCTTTGAGGGCAGAGGATCGAATTTATGCTGAAGCCCCAATGTCTAGCATGGAACCTGGCAAATAGTAGCCAGTCAATCAATCAATGCCTGCTGAATGAATAAAGGGATATGTGAATGGGTAAAGAGGAAGACAGGTGAAAGGAAGGAAAGAACCACAGGAGGGGAGGAACTACTTCCTGCTGATGCTGATGGCAAAACTGCAAAGAATCTGGCTCTGGCTTCCTTGGAGGTGTAACAGTGTGCAATCCTCCCAGGTCTTCTGTGGAAGAGGGATGATGTAGAATCAGACCAGAGAGCACTGGAAGTTCAGGAAAGTGGCTGGAGGAGAGCAGCCCTGTGGCGTGGGGTGGATCTGAGCCCAGCCCTGTGTACACCCACCCTATAAATACCAGGGGCATTTTCATTGTGAATTTTGAGAAGCTAAGTTTTCATTTGTTTGCCATCTTTATATTTTGTATTCTTTACCCGTTGCGCAAAAGTCTAAAGAAAAAAAAACAAGAGGAATCCACGGAGCCTCAGAAAGGCTGTATGTTTGCGTATAAGGTAGGCAAGCACTGTGTTCACATTCTCAGTGGGTCAAGAAGGGAGATTACCGTGCTTAGAGCAGTGACTTTTGGCAAGAAGAAAGGAAGCAAAGGATTCATCCATGAAGAGGGGCAGGAGGAAAAGAAGAGTAGATGGAGGCTACTCTGGATTCGTGATCCCATAGACCTATAAAGCATACCATTCTCTTACTGACCCTAATAAATGATATTCCTCCTCTGAGCTCTTCTGATCCCCCACTGATTCCTTGGGGTTTCCTTTCTTATCAGTCTAGTGTCTTTGGCGGGGGAGTACTGGGGATTGAACCCAGGGCCATTCTACCTCTAAGCTACACCTTAACCCTTTTTATTTTTATTTTTTAAATTTTGAATCAGAGTCTCACCAAGATGCTGAGGGTCTCAGCTAAGTTGCTGAGGTTGGCCTCAAAACTGCAATTCTCCTGTCTCAGGCTCCCAAGTACCGGGATTATAGTGTGTGCCACCACACCTGGCAGACTAGTATCTTTAATCCAGGACACAGGTTCCATTTCTAATGGCTATGAGCTTTGACACACTAAGAGCATCATCCATATAACAGGCATTCTAAAATGGAAATGTGATTGCACATTCCCTAAAAGCATGAGTAGACATGGCTAGATATAGGCTAAGTGTAGCCGGATGTGGTGGCGCATATTGTAATCCCAGTACTTGAGGGACTGAGACAGGAGGATTGCAGGTCTGAGGCCAGCCTCAGCAGCTTACTGAGACCCTCAGCAATTTAGCAAAATGCTGTTTCAGAATTAAAAGTAAAATAAGGCTGGGGTGTAGCTTGGAGGTAGACTGCCCCTGTATTCAATCTCCAGTACATATGTGTGAGTGTGTAATATATACATATATATATATATATAATATACATATATTATATATTTATAGGCTAAGTGTTATAACAAATAGCACCGCAATTTCAGACACTAAATACCTGTCAGAAAAAGTTACTCATGCCCTGTGAGGTCAATAGAAGGGACTAAGGACTGGCCTCCACACACTGATTCACACTCAAACTTTTTCCAACCTGTTGCTCTTCCACACACTAGGTCATGTCACCTCTGTGTTCAGTCAGCAGATGGGTATAAAGAAGAAAATCACTCATGGGGGGGCCTTATTAGCTGGGCCTGAAAGCGGCGTGCCTTTCCCCCACATTCTGCAGGTTAGAACTGCAAGGGAGGGTAAAGAACATGGCTGTGCTGGTTTCCTATGGTTGCCATAACAAATCATCCAAACTGGGTGGCTTAGAATAGCAGAACTTTATTCTCTCCCAGTTATGAAGGCTGGAAGTCTAAAATCAAGAAGCGGTCTGGCCCATGCTCCCTCTGCAGCTCTGGAGAAGGGTCCCTCCTTGCCTCTAAGTTCTGGTGGTTGCTGGCAATCCTTGGTATTCCTTCCTTTGTGGCCACATTACTCTAATTTCTGCCTCTGTCATCACATGGCCACCTTTCCTGTGGGTGTCTCTGTGCACATTTCTT
>PVJS01012815.1:0-43200 GCA_004027185.1 Glis glis | reverse complement strand
TGAAGCTCCATAGCCTTTGTCTCTGGACTCTGTGTCCATCCTTGCTGGAAGTCCAACAATCTCTGTTCTCTTAGGAAACTGGCAACCCCACTTCCCATCCAGCCTACTCAAAGATTGAGGCTTTTCACTATCAGGGTCCATTTCCCCCCTTTGTCCCCAGGTCCTAATGGGCACCTCTGGCCCCAAGACTTTGCAAAGTGCTGCCATCTGGCGGGCACAGGTGGCCACTGACAATTCTCCTTGAGAAGTGTATTCCTGCCATTGGCCCATTGACCAAGATTGGCTCATTGTTCCTCTGTAGCCCTCGGATCAGGGTGCCCACTCAGAATGTAATGGATTGGTGGCTGACCTCCATTAATGATCTGCTTTTCCCAACTCTGGTATGAAAGATATTTCGAACAAAGGCTCAGTGTTAGTGGGATAACACTCATGCTATACCGTGGGTAAGACGTCCTACTGAACTCGCTTTGAGATCATGTCAGCAGGAGAGCAGCCTCCCTAATGTAAAAGATGTGTGAAATCCAAATGCTGTGCTAGACAGACCATATCAAGGATCTCCAGCCCCTTTTGCATAGTCTCATTCTCTTTGTGGAAGGAGAGGAAGGATACCCCAGATTCATATTCTCAGAATAAGTTTAAGGAACTACTTTGTATTGGAGTCTCTGTTCACATCCATTATCTGATCAACTCCTCATTCTGATTAATTATCCGTAGGTCCTACAATGACCCCCTGGATCAGAATTTATTTAAGGAAAGGTGAAGTAATACTTAAGGGTTAGATAAAATGAACTTGCCGGATGTGGTGGCATATGCCTGTAATCTTAGTACTTGGGAGGATGAGGCAGGAGGAGTGCAGGTTCAAGGCCAGCCTCAGCAATTTAGGGAGACCCTCAGAAACTTAGCAAGACTCTGTCTCAAAACTAAACAAACCCCTATGAAACCTAATTTTAGAATCAGAAACATCCATACAGTTTAAGGATAATTGTTTATAGCTTCCCAGGCTCAGAAAAGAGGCCTGCACTGAGACTATGAAACTCAGATTATGTCCACACATCCAGGATAAATTGGGCCGTGTTCAGGTCAACTGGTCATTCAGGCAAAACCTCAGGAGTTCAATAATTACTTGTTGGGTTGAATGCGATTGAACTTAAGGTCAAAGATAGGAATCTCAGGAATTGTTTATAAGGGGGCTTGCATGGCAGCTAACTCCTTTGTGACATTGTGACTCTTCAAAATCTTTGTGGGTAAAGTCTTTGTGTCCCTCCTATTCCCCTTGTTTATGACCAGGGAGCCAGGTATTGAATGGAAAGTGGAGGCTACTGAGAGCAACCAGTACCTGGGGGAAATCAGCCTTCAGTTTGGAATATCTTATCAACCTGTACAGAGCACTGCACTACTGATGGTGAAGATAGACATTACGAATAGAAAGCCAATGTCCTAGAGCTCAGCTAGCTGAGATGAGATGAGCCACTTGATGCCCAGAGCTTTAGTTTCTGTTAGTGTCCATTAGGGGAGAGATAACTGATATTGTTTGGTAGAAAAACCAACTATTGCTAACCAGCAGGATGGAGTTCATGCTGCTGAGCTCTGGCCTGGGAAGGGAGGGAGCATACCCTGGAGTGAATTACATAATCCTTAGCATCCACTATGTGCCCAGCAACTCTTTCTGGTGCATTCTCTTATTTAATCTTCAAAACCAGTTCTTCAGTGAGACATTATTTATATTTGATACTTGGGGGAAATTGAGGCCTGCTGATGTTTTGATACTTGTGCAATCTCACATAACTAATACATGATGGTCCAGGGATTATAACACCGCCTGTGAATATTTTTTGAACTGGTTAACTCGGCCCTGTGACTCTTCAGAGAGGAGAGCTTGTTCTGTGTTCTTTTTCTTTTCTTCATTTTTGTTGTATCCATGCCCTCTGTAGTCACACATCATACCAGAGCATCAGCTGCTCCAAAATTTAAGGCCACACATCACACATTCTACTTCGTTTCCTTCTTGAATTTTAATAGTATTTTAACTTGGAGTTTTCTTTCTTTTGTGGGGTGGGACGTGGAAGGAAATACACCAAGCAATGTGTGCATGTATGTTTGTATCACTTTGAACCTCACTATGATGTATAATTACAATGCACCAATAGAAGTCTTAAAAAGATACGAACATTTTTTAAAAAATGTGACAAATGAGCACTGTGAAAATGAACATGTGAAAAATGAGCATTGTCTCCTGTCTGTCTAACCCTGCAGTAGTTTGGGAAGATCTGGGAAGAGTTGCACTTCCAGGGCTCCTTCTGGGAGAGGGTGCAGAGTGGAACCCAGGGCTACACCTTTGCCATCAGCTGTGTTCAGGGCCTTGCCAGTAAGTCCATCCAACCTGGGGAAAACCTAGATTCTCCCTTTGTGAGCTGAATTCTGCTTCTAGAAGAGGAGAAAGGAAGAAACAGGTTTTTCTCCTTTGTGGAAGCAGGTGGTGGATTTGTCTATCTTGATTTTTTCCCCCAGAAATTGTGTATATTTTCTCTTTTCATGGATGTGTCTCGTACATACACACTATTCTCCTCTCCCTCCTCTACCATCACCTATACCCACTGTTCTCTCCTCTAGCTAGGAGTGAAGAGAAATCTTCCTAATTGGTAGCTACTTGGACAGCATCTTTTGGGTATTTCTGTCAGCAAAGCACTGGTTGAAAGGCACTTGGCTGTTTGGGCATAAAGTGCCTCTACTTTGGTTTTGTGCCTCCTTGGTTTGAAGGGCTAGTTTTTTTTTAATCCAGAAGACTTTAGTGTGTGTGTGTGTGTGTGTGTGTGTGTGTGTGTGTGTGTGTGCCCTCAGTATGATCATTGCTGGCTGGAGAGATAGCAGGCAAGGTGAGCATACAGCAGTCTGCCTCCTTGACTTTCACACCAGGGTAATGCAACTTGGGGAAGAGTATTTTATTTTATTTTTTGTAATATTGGGGATTGAACCGAGGGGTTTTCTGCTTCTGAGCTACACCCCACTCCCACCCCCCTTTTATTTTGAAACAGGGTCTCACTAAATTATCGTGAGCTGGCCTCAAACCTGTGATCCTCCTATCTCAGCCTCCCAAATACTGGGATTAGAGGTGTGCACCACCACATCCCCCTGGGAAATCTGTGTTTTAAAAAGATCTTTGTTTAAAGGAATTCTATTCAGCTACTGAAAAGAGGGTGTTTAGGAGAGGGGATTATATGAATAATCATTTGCACTAGTAACCAATAGAAAGGTAGTGCTATTACAGTTCTCTCCAGCAAAGTTCTGTTATTCCCCATAGCAATAACAAACAGCATGTGTATAGACTGTACGTGTGGTCCCTCTCACTTTGTGCTCCTCCCACTTACCCCCGCGGGGGGGATTTACCTGCAGTTTCCCTCCTGAGTGACAACTGAGAAAGGGGATTTGGCCTTGCAATGGGAATAGCATAGACTTAGAGACAAATCTGGACGCGGGATTAGGTGGTCCAGAGACATCTAATAGTGGGTCACCAATGCCGCTTCTAGGAGAGTCCTAAGAGGCATGGCTCCTTTGATATTTGCCAACTCTGGCAAAATCAGGAGGCTGGCAGATAGAGAGCAGCGGGCAGGGTGGAGGCCGAAGTGAGGCCAAGGAACCAGTGGATGCCCATCGGGCCTGAGCGATTCGGTGCTCTCTTGGCGTCGGGTGGGACCGGCGCGAGAAGCCCGTCAGCCAGGGCAGGCGAGGGGCGCTGAGCCTCGAGACCACCGGAAGCCAGGGGTTCCTGAGCAAGAGCCAGAGACGGAATTCCCCTGGAGGCGGAACCTGCCGACCTGCGGCCGGGACTGGCGGCGCGCCCTCTCCGAGAGAGAGCTGGGTCCGGGGCAGCCTGCGCGGGCGCGCCCCGGGGGCGGGCGGGGGCGGCCTGCAGGTGGGGCCCGGCGCCGGACTCCGCCCCCCGCGCCCTCCTCGTTGGTCGGCGGCCGCCCGGCCCCGGCCCCTCTCCTGAGCCGGAGCGCGATTGGTGGCGGCGCTTGTCGCTCGGAGGGGGCCGGGCCGCTCTGCTCCGCCGCTCTCCCCGCCGGCTGCCGCCGCCGCGGTCCTCCGAGCAGCGCGGGCCGGTCGGACCGCCAAGGCAGCCGGCGCTGGGCGATGGGAAGCGGCGCGGCCGCGGACCCAGGCAGTGGCAAAGTTTCCCAGACGCGTGTATCGGGTCGCGCGGCGGCCGGCCACCCGTGACAGCTGTAGGAAGGGCTCAGGGATTTTTAATTTGGAAAAAAAATCCACCTCATTTCCTTTGTCAGTCAGCTCTCTCTCTCCCGGTGGCCAGCCTCGCGAGCTGCAAACTTGGGCACAGCGACTCCACAGCCGGCGGACCGGGCTTTGGAGAACCTCTGGGCTCAGGTGCTGGGGTGCCCGGCAGCCCCGGGAGTGCTAGAGGGTGCGAGCGCGGGGGAGTCCGGGGCGCGCAGCAACGAGGGGCCCCCGGGAGCTCTATATGGAGGAGGGAGCCCAGAATGGTGTGCACCAGGAAGACCAAAACTTTGGTGTCCACTTGCGTGATCCTGAGCGGCATGACCAACATCATATGCCTGCTCTACGTGGGCTGGGTCACCAACTACATCGCCAGCGTGTATGTGCGGGGGCAGGAGCCGGCGCCCGACAAGAAGCTGGAGGAAGACAAAGGGGACACTCTGAAGATTATTGAGCGGCTGGACCACCTGGAGAATGTCATCAAGCAGCACATCCAAGGTATGGGCTCCCCGGGAAACTTGGGCCGCCCACGAGGCCCGGGAGTGCCCGGTGCCGCGCGGGGTGCGCTGGTGCTCTTCAACCGAGAGATGGCCGGGCTCTGGGGCCGCAGACACGTAGCGGGTGGCTGCGTGTACACTCTTGCCTGTGTGCGGGACCCTCAGTGCCAGCGGCCCGGCGAGCTTTCCCAGGGCACACGTGTGTACGCGGGGCTGCACGCGAGGGTGTGAGCAGCTCGCTGTCGGTATGGGGGCGCGCTGCGCACGTGTCCAAATGTGCGTGTGACAGTGGGCTGGTTGCTCGCAGGCTTTCGGGATCGCACACAAGTCCAGTTTAGTGTGTGTGTGTGTGTGTGTGTGTGTGTGTGTGTGTGTCCAAGACAAGTGCAAGTGCAAAAGAGCTCATTTGGCTACTGTGAGGGACAGACGCGATGCCCGCGCGGCCCTAGCTGTTGGCATTTAGAACCCACAGGCTTCGGGACGAGTCCAGGCTAGGAAGCTTGCATCGCCCCGGCTCCAGCCTCCGGTGCACGTCTCTAGGCGATTGGGAATGCATCTGTAGTTGGGGACTGCTTAAACCAATAGCGATCGTCACCTCCACCTCAGCCGGCAGGTCCAGACCCACCCACCCCACCCCAGGAGCAGGTGTCAAGGCCAGGAAGAAGCGTTGGAACCTGTGCTGTGTTCTGTCCACTGCGGTGGCGCCTACGCCCAAAAGAACCCGCCCTGGGCTGCGCCTTCTCAGAGGAGCCGCCCAGGACCCCGCGCAGGCGGATCCCTCCGGTAGCTGCACTCCCAGGCCCCGGGAGCGGCCGGGGCTGAGTGGACAGATCCATACGAGGTGGGCCTAGAGTCCAAGGCTGTGCCTACTGGGCGCGCTCCAGGCCGTCGCGGAGTCCAAAGGGAGGGTGGGCACCTGGGTAGGTAAGATGAGCTGTCAAAGGGAAGGGCTGGAGTTCCGGAGTTCCGGGGACTGGAGCTGGGTGTAGACACACAGCCTCATCTCTCATGCTCACACTTCTTTTTTCGTCGCCTCCAGGCGCCCCCTGCTTTCTACTAGGCGTATGAGCTTAAGGGCAGGGCCAAACCTAGTTCACCTGTGACCCTGGCAGGCCCACCCGGCACGATCCAACACAAGGCAGACCTTCGTGATATGGGGTGCAATCAAGGCTGCCTGCCCCTAGGAGCTCTGTCTTGTTTATGGTGGGTGTCTGGGTTCCAACCCTTGCACCTGCTGCCCTTGCCCTTAGACAGAGATCTGCTCTGTCTAAATCTGGTGTGTTTCCCCACCCGGTGAGTAGTTAGTTCCTCCCCTCGGAAGGCTCAGCCAGGTTCAGGCGAGTGCAGGAGAGGTGTCCTTATCCATTGTGCACCCTGTCTAATGATTTAAAAAACCAGCCGAAGGCTTTGACACTTCCCTAGAAGAGGAACAACTGATGGCTGCTTCTTCAGCCCTGCCTCTGCCTGTTATCCTGACCCTGAGTTTGGCAGACCAAATTATCTATCTGATGGCTGCCTGTTGCTGTTATTTCTTGTCATTTTTCCATTCCTTGGGTCTGGATTGACAATTAATCAGCATTAGAAATACCATATTTGCCCCAGGGCTTCTCAGAATGTTCTCTGGGAGACACTAGGCCATATGCCTTACTTTGACGCTTCCAGTTTGCCCACAGACTTGGAGAGATTTTCATTCCCATATTCTGTATGTATCTGTGTTCAAAATGATTCTCTTGTGTCTTTCTGTCTGGTCAGGGAGTGAGTAAGATACTGCTTTGGGAAGCATTGAGGGGACCTTATGAACCCCTGAGCTCAGCACAAAGGGCCCCAACCATGTTGAATGTGGACTAGATCACGTGACTTATAAGATTCCATATGAAAATGAGTGTGATGTTGAAGTTGAAAGGAGCCTTTGAGGTTTTCTCCCAGAAAACCTTATAATTATGTATTGTTTGGAACTTTCAAATATATATCTGAAAAAAATGGGGGAGGAGTGGAGATGGGTACAAAAAAGAGAACAGAAGAATCCTTACAATGTAGGTTAGCCCATTTCTCTTGTATATTTGTGATGACTCCTTTGGACATTTAGAAATGACCTCAGTCTCAGGACAGAAAGGCCAAAGCCACAACCCATGGTGGGGTGGGGAAGGGCAGGCAGGCGGGGCTTACCTGATTGGTTGTGCCGTGATGGTGTAGCAATGACCACAGCTCTCTCTATTGTGCCAGAGCCATCCTGAGCCCGGGTTTAGGCTCACCAAGGTTGCGACTGATCAGGTGCAGAGCTCTGAGGTGGTGGTGGGGGGATCAGACTCCTGTACTTAATGATGTGGGCCACACCTGTGTATCCTCTGTCAAGTTCCCTCTAGTCAGTAGAGCCTTTTGAATAATCCACTCGATTGAGCTAACAGGAGTAAGGGATTATAAGAAGAGCTAAACATTACATAGCACCTATTATGTGGCAGGGCCTATTCTAAGAGCTTTGTGTATGTTGAATTATTTACTCCTCTCAACCTTATAGGGTAGGTAATATTAGCACCATTTAACATATGTGGAAACAGGGGTATGGAGAGGTTATGTAACTTGTCCACTTACCACTACAATGGTAAGTGGTAGTATAGGATTTAAGCTCAGCTAGTGTGGCTTCAGCCGCCTCCTTCTCCTCCACCATTTCCACCTCCTTCTCCACCATTTCCACCTCCTCCTCCACCTCCTCCTCCTTTCTTTTTCTTCTTCTGTATAAAGAAAAAGAGGTTTATTTTTACTCTCAGTCCTAAAGGCTGGGAAAGTAGCATCATTGGCTGGTCTACTGGTCTTTTCTTTTCAGAGTCTATGTTTAAAACCACACACTATACTGTCTTCTAACTGGGCCAGAGGGTCACAGGGGAACCATGCTCTCTTGGAGTCTGTTGACAATGGTGGGAGTGGGTGTCAGAGTAGACCACCTCAGAGGGTAGTGGAGAGGTGATGGAGTTAGTAGTCTTCCGACCTGGAGATGCTTTCTATAAATAAACTCAGGAAGCTCTGGGTTTTGTTGTTCCATGAAGAGAGTCAGAGGTTACATCGCTTAATCAGTGCTTGTTGACCACACGGGACAGTTCTGGAAATTCTCCAGAGAGTAGGTGCTGGACAGACGAGCAGGTGAATGAATGAGTATTCGGAGCCAATGGCCAGCGCGCCAGTTAGTCAGTGGCCATTCTGCAAAGGCTATGTTTTGCTTTGGACTCTTGCTCAGGCTCCTTTTTTCTTTGGAAGGAAAGTTGTCCCGGAAGCCGCAAATGTCACAGAATGTTCTGCAGGATGTTCGGTAGGACTTGCAATTAGAAGAGGCTTTGGAGCGTCACCCTGGAGATCTGTTCTAGTCATGACTGAAAAGTTTATTTTCCTCTTGGGGATTGCAGTGATATTTCATTTTAATTTGTTTTCTGATTGAATGATTTAATTAGATGGCATTTGGTAATCTCTTGGGAATTTAAATTGTATTTTTTAGATTTTAAAAAAACGAATAGATGTTCAATGAATTGGTGGATACTTCAGATATTTTATTTTTAATTAATGAATTAATTTTTTGGTAATGGGGATTGAACCCAGGGTTATTCTATCTCTGAGCTACACCCCCAGCCCTTTTGTATTTTGAAATAGGATCTAGCTAAGTTGCTGAGGGTTTCACTAAGTTGCTGAGGCTGGCCTGTGATCCTCCTACCTAAGCCTCCCGAGTACTGGGCGTGTGCCACCATGCCTGGATGAAAACTTCAGATTTTAAAAGAAGTATCCCAATGGTTTGGAAACACAAAATAAGTATTAGTACAGGTTCAATCTCAGGACGTTAGGTCTTGCTTGAGATGGTGAGGTGGACGAAGGAGAGAGCTTGCTAAAGGAAGACTTAGTGTTGGAGAACTTGGGAAAGGGAAATGTTGATTCACTTCTTATGTTGGAAATCCAGTACAAACAAAAATGGCTTTTTCCTTTTCATGTGAAGTATCTTTTTTGAATCTGTAAAAGAACAGCTAATGTTTAAGAAAATATTTTAAAGTGTATAAAAGTGTCCATGATCCTAATAACTATTTTTGTAATTTTGAGTATTTCCTGGTAGATTTGTCCACGTGCTTCCATATTTAATGAAGAAGGTGTAGTCATAATTTATGTGTAATATTATAATTTTCTTCTTTCACTTTGCATATTTTTTTCCATTTTTACTACATAGCTTATTGGTTCAACATTTATCTCTTGGGGACCTAACCTGTGCCACTGGGGGAATTACTGGGGATAATAATGGCAAACTAACACACTCTTAGTCCCTGTCTTGGTGGACTTGTTTTAAAAAGATAATAGAATCCCTCTCATTCAACATAGTTGGATTTGAAGTTAGCCAGTTAACTGAAAAACTGGTCAAAAAAAGAATAAAACAAAATATTACATACATGCATTAGATACTTTTAATGTTATTTAAAATATACATCCATTAGCTTTTTAAAATTTTTTTGTGGTATTGAGGACTGAACCCAGAGGCATTCTACCTCTGTGCTACACCCCCAGACCTTTGTTTAATTTTTAATTTAGAAACAGGGTCAATCTAGGTTGTTGAGAGGCTGGCTAAGTTGCTGAGGCTGGTTTTTTTTTTTTTTTGTAGTACTGGGTATTGAACCCAGGGGCATTCTACCTCTGAGCTACACCCTCAGCACTAATTTAGTTGTTTATTTATTTATTTATTTATTTATTTATTTTTATGTTGAAACAGGGTCTCGCTAAGTTGCTGAGGGCCTCGCTAAATTACTGAGGCTGTCCTCCACCCTGTGATCCTCCTGTCTCAGCCTCCCAAGTCTTTTAACATCAAGGCAAAGCTTTGTCTTGGGGTGGGTCTGCCAGTTGGTGCTCTTTTCATCTTCCCTGCACCAGTCACTCCCTCCATGTCCTATTTTCGAAGACTGGTTTCTAGTTCTGTTTTAAAATTCACTGGGAACTGAAAGGTGCTTGGGAGGCCACTCAGTGCTGCAGTCTCCATTTTTATGATTTTTGTCTAATCTTTTGCAATGATTTTGTTGACATGTACTTTGACTGCTATTATTTAAGTGACTACCTTGTATGAAGTCTTTTCCAAAGCACTTAAATTAATTTTCTTAGAAACAACCACTCTCATTGTTTTAACAGTCAGATTTCATGGGTTTACATAATATGTAATTAAATCATGTGGTTACAGTGACAAGTACAAATAGTATAAACACATTTGGGAGCAAACCCAATGGACGGTTGGAAAGTGGAAAACATGCAACTCCGTAGTTAGAAGGAGATGTGAGCAGGGGTTCTGGGAAAGCCCAGAGGAATGGACAGAAGCATCCTGGCTTTGTTTTAGAGAGGAAAAGGACAGCAAGTTTCATCTTCAAGGCTGAATGGAGGGTCTTTTAAGAAGACCTATACTATATTTTTAATGACTACAGAGTATTCCACCATCAGTATACCATTATTCGTTCAACTACTTCCCTATTATTAGGCATTTGTTTTATTATTATAATCAGAGCAGAAATGAACATCTTTACCTCACTGTTTTTTTTTTTCTTTTGGATTATTTTTAAGGATGTATTTCCAGAAGTGGGATTACTACTGACTTAAAGAGCATGAACATTTTTATGAAAGATTGTTTTTCGAAGAGAAAGCCTTTCTACACAACCACCAGCCATGCATTATTGTCCGAGTGTCATGGAGTCTGGCCGGTGCTGGGTGTTAACCCTCCACCTTTTCCTGGGCAAATGGAATCACTGTCAAACGCTCTGCTCTTTTGATCTGGACTCCTTTGATCACTATAGAATGTACTCTCCTCCTCACATGCTGATGTTTGTTTTCATTATGTGGGAACTATTTTTCTGTTGGACTATTGTTGTTTGTGATTGTGTATTTCACGTCTATGTTTTGTTTGGTGATATCTTAAATTAACTAATAAGAATATACATTATGCCTGCATTATATATGATGTTTCTATATATCATTTTTGCTTTAAATAGATTCCCTACAGCAGTGGCTTTCAAACTGACCCCCAGGAGCTTCAAATTTCTAGAAGGTCTGATTTGGGGCCTGAGAACTAGAAGGGTCAAGAGGGGTCTCCTAGGCCCTTCCCATACCTGCTTTCACCCCTCCCTGCATCCAATGCACTTCCTCTTTCATCTGTTTTATATTTGGTGTTCTGTAAAATATTTCATTTTTCAAAAGGCTCTGCTTCTTAAAAAAGAAGGTTGAAAGTCACTGTTTTGTGAGACAAGGAAAGATCAGACTGTTACATTTTTGTGAGGGATGATGGTAGCGTAAAGAATTCAAGAGAGCAAACAAGTCTAAAAGGAAATTGAATTCCTGGGTAGTGTTCTCATAACATCTATTTATCCTTCTGAATAGCATGATTAATAATGTATTACATTATATGACTAATTTCTAAATCCATTATCTTACTTCTCTGAGTCAAGATCATCCCAACAATGGGAGAAATGGGTTATTAACTGCATTTTGTTTCCTGAAAGTTTATTAGGCATATTATGTGCATATTAATGTACATCAGGTCCATAACAGCAGGATGTTCACTGTGATTATAAGCCCTGTGTGGTCCCTGAGAATCAGAAAATGTCCTAGGTACGAATTTTTTTCTGTCCTCTTAGCTGTTGGATGTCACCTAGAATCCACTGATGCCTTTATCTGCTCCTTGATGTGGCCGGGTTTGTGGGGATGGGAATATAATGTTTGCTGAGCGCTTGGAGTTGATCTGGAGAGGGTATCATTTAAAGAGTGGCACTATTTGTCCTATGGCATGAACTGTGACATGCAAGATTATATTAGTAGCAGTGACTGATATTTTGAGAGTTCAGTGATGGGACTTAGGGTCGAGCCTAATTACCTTTGTTAATAACCCAGGACCACATCTTCGTAGAGCAGAAAAACCTTGCCAAAGAATACCATTCTTCCCTGTGGCCAAAGAATTTTCATTTTTAGCCAGAAGTGTGTAGGCTGTAAAATAAATGAATTCCACATTCTTTCCCACTCACTTGACATAAATTGTTATTTGCCCTTGATAAGTAGGTTGGTGTAGAATCTCAAGGAGAATTCAGAATGAAAAATGTTGGAGAGCCACCGTCTGCTTTTCTGCTTTGTGAGGGCCTTGAAGGTCAACTGCAGCCACTTGGGTTAGGCTGGTCTGCTTTTCCAAAGGTATTTATGGGATTCAGAGCTGCATGCAGGTTACTGGAGCATCTTCATTGCCATCCTATAGGATTTCTGACCTCACTTAACTTGAAAAGCTGAATGGGCTATTGCCTTGCTATAGGGCTTCAGGGTCTCTTTAGGTCTGCTGTTCCTTTTCATTGCTTGGTTTCGATCCAGGAGTCAGGGACAGACCCACCGCCCCATGGAGAAGCATGCTGGATGGCAATCCAACCGGGGTGATGTGGCAAGAAGGTCCTTTGGGGAGGTAGCCAGCTGAGTGTGAAGGCAGCAAGGTGGCTTTGGGGAGAGGTAGGGTTATGCATGAGTCTGGAGGGGCAGAGTCCATAAATGTTGGATGGGCATTGAGGTCAGGAGCAAGAGGCAGAGTGGCCGAGGTCTGGTGGGGGTTGATCCAGAATCAGAGAAAGGTAGGCTATACTTTTTATGCTAATCTTGACTATCTCTGGAAGGTTGGGGGTTCTGACTTGAATTTTGCAGGGATTTCATTATTCCATGGCACTTACAGAAGCCAGTTTGCCTTTGGGGCCAGAGCCATCTCCATTCTGCAATGCAATGCTCGATTGAGCACAGGGATTCTCCATGTTTCCCCCCCTCTCCACACACCTGCCTTCACATAAGGAGCATGCGCCTTAGGGCAGGTCAGGACCAGTGCACATCCCAACACATTGCATTCATTGTCACTCCATCCTGTTCTTTATCACTCAGGGAAACATATTAGTATGCAAGGGAATGCGATAACCTTGAAATCTCTTTAATTTATAAAGTTAAAGTTAATCATTCATAAGCTTTGGTACTTAAGTTATTGTTAATAACAAATTACCTCACAACTGTTCCAAAGTATGGCATGTTGTGGCAGTGAATGGGAACCGTTGCTGTTCTGGAATCTTCTCTGCAGGTCTGTGCACCCTCTACAGACTCTGCTGAGTGCAGCCAACTGGAACTTTAAGCAAAAGACTTCCTGGTTATATGAATGCTGATGTTTTGGTAGCTTTTCTGGCTACACAATTATGGATTAAAATATGTTGCTAGACAGATTATCTCAGTGGGCATGCATTTCTGGATGTAGTTCTCTTTCAACTGCCTGACATTCAATTGAGCGACAGTTTGTTTGGGGGAGATGAAGCTGCCCTTAATCGCTAGTTGAAATGCCTAAATATCCAGTTCTAATGAGCTACTGAGAGGTTCCTGTATGAAGCCACTGCTAAAGTAATATTGGAGCCGACAGGCATAATTAACCAGGCTATATTTTATTGCCACTGTCCTTTAAGAGCTCCCAAAAGTACAGTGTTTGGGAAGATCCAGGGAAGTGGCATCTGCATCCTTCACCTGAGCACAGGTGAGAACAATGAGAAATGAGGCCTGAAGAGGAGGCGTGGGACCAACCGTGTGGCATGAATGTCTTCATTCTACCAATGTCCCGAGTTTCCCTCCTGGAGTGGAGCACCCGGATTCATCTTCTCGAGCACTGCATTGTAAACAGCTCTGATGCCTCGCTGGGCTTCACCAGTCTGACTTGTCCAAACATCTCTGTCCTCTGGGAACTTAAAGTCCATTGAGATTCCACAGGAGCAGGAAGGTAATTCAGGGACCCTGGGAAGGCAGGATTTGAAGCTTGGGTTAATAGGTGTCATGGTAATGGCATCTGGGGATTTAGGAAGACAGTATCAAAATTGTTTGCTCCAGTGAATATGAGAGGGGGAAAACTAAGGAGAGGTTTGAAGTGATGAATGAGAATTTTAGACAAATCATTGATTTATTTTATGAGCATTAGGGATATAAAGAATTGAAGATTGATTGCATTGGGGAAGGAAGGAAGAGAACCACTTGTGTGTGTCAGAGCTTGGGTTTGATGCTGTCTATGCAGATTACCTTATTACATTATTTATTTTTAATAGATACACACACACACACACACACACACACACACACACATTTTGTGGTACTCGGGGTTGAACCTAGAGGCATTCTACCTTTGAGCTACACCCCCAGCCCTTTTTCACTTTCTGTTATGAAACAGGGTCTTACTAGGTTGCTGAGAGTCTTGCTATGTTTCTAAAGCTGATCTCGAATCCATCATCTTCCTGTCTCAGCCTCCCAAGTACTGGGATTACAGGTGTGCGCCATCACACCCAGCTCTTAATGGATATATTTAATTTTATATACATGTATAATATGCATATTTGTCCTTATGATTCATTTTCATCTTCACAACCTGTCAAAGTATGGTTTTAGAGGTGAGAAAATTAAGACTTAGAGAGTGCATGCTTTGGATAGGGTTTGGATGTGTCCCCCAAAGATTCCTTGGCCAGAAGCTTGGTCCCCAGTGTGGTGGTGTTGAGGTGGTGGAACCTTTAAAAGGTGGGGCCTAGTGGGAGGTGATCAGATCATTGAGGGCCCAGCCCTTGGGGCACCAGTTAGTTCCTGAAAAAGCACATTGTTAAGAGAAAGCAAGGTGGCTCCTGAATCTGTCTTGCTTCCTGTCTTGCTACATGATTGCTCTCTCCCCCTCACCCATATTCCCACTGTGAGGCTTTCTACCATGTTTTGAGGTAGCCGGAAGGCCCTCAACAGAGGCAGAACCTATGCGGCTGCCTGACCTTGGACTTTCAGTTTCCCAAACTATGAGCTAAATAAACCTCTTTTCTTTATTCATTACTGAACCTCAGGTTTTTCATGATAGCACAGAAAATGAACTGATATGGAGAGTTTGTCCAAGATCACAGGGCTGATGGGTGGTGGAGCCAGGGAGGGAAACTTTCTCCAAAATCTATGGTCTCTACAGAATAGGAAAGAAGAAGATTTCACATGGGACAGAATGTGAGATCATATTATCAAAGCCTGCTCGAATGTCAGCTCAGAGACTTCAGGGCAAGCGGGAGACTGACAAGAGAAGGAGCCAGGCAGGCGGTTAGGTTTGTCCTTGTGTCAGCAAGGACTCCTGAGGTTGGGGTGGGCAGAGGGAGAGGCCCTGCTCCGGAAGGCTGAGTGGGTGCCACCATGGAGGCTAAGGGGAGCCTTTGCTCTTGGATCATTGCGGGTCACTGTGGGGCCCGGGGAATTTATCCTTGTAAGGAAAGCAGTGTTCCAGCTGCTGCTGGAACTCATTCACAGTCCACCTGTGACGTTTTCACACCTATGGTGTGCTAGGCATGGTACCCCTACTTTCCTGTGCACAGTCACTTATCTTCCAGGGTGACCAGCTTGTCCTGGTTTGCCCCAGACTTTCCCTGTTATAAAATGGGAAGTGCTGGGCAAACCTAGATGGCTGGTCACCCTCATCTCACAGTGATGAATTCGGTTTCATGGTAATTCCTAGCAGCAGGGCAAAAATAGCCCTCTGCTCGCTCCGCACCTGTCTTCGGCTGTTTGCCCTTGAATGCTGACTTTGCCCAAGAGATATGTGAAGACAGTGAGGGTCCTAGCAGCCCCTGCCCCATTCTTCCTGCCCACACAGGCTGCCTCCTCTCTCCTTTGTTATTCGTTCTGCCTTGGCACTCTCTGATTTTAGCTGTCTGAGCCTCTCAGGATTTGGAAAGGAAGAAACAATTGCTGTAAAGGAAAGCTCTAATAAAGTGGTTTGGGCACAAAACATCAGCAGCTGTTTATTTGCCCAAAACAGTAGGAGTCCGTATTAATAACCTTGTGAGTTATATGCTGGGAAGTTAAAAGTAAGCAAAAATCTTACTGGAGACCAGCAAATGTGACTCCATTCCTTTATTGAACTAATCTCTCTTCCTGTTTATGCTGGTGGCATTTCTGTTATCCACGTGGAAGATCCTTTTTCATCTTCCCCTGCAGATGTGTCTGGCTGGGCCTTGGTCAGCATCCCAAGACAGGGGAGCTTTCTGATTTCTCTTTATTGCAGTTTAATGCTTGGTGTTTATGTGGTTACTGCTTCAAAGGATTTCAACAAGTGGGACAGGCTTTGTCTACTTAATCTTTGTATTTCCCTAATGGGAGAGAGGGAGCCACAAGGGAATGGGACGGGGCAAGGAGGCTTCGCCTGCCTGGCAGTCCCGGTCTTCCAGGGGTGTCTTTTTCACATTCTGGTGTCTTGCACTTCTAAATCAATTTTTTTTGGACTGGGGATTGAATCCAGGGGTATTCTACTTTGGAGCTACACCCCCAGCCCTTTTTATTTTGAAATAGGGTCTTGCTAGGTTGGTGAGAGTCTTGCTAAGTTGCCGAGGCTGGTCTTAAAATTTGACTCAGCCTCCCAAGTACTGAGTTTACAGGTGTGCACCACCACGCCCAGCTAAATCTTATTGTAATAATACACTGATCCTCTGAGTTGCTTTAGTTTCTAAAAGAGTATATAGAGGAAAGTAGAACTTGTGGGAATTATGACGTAGACTCTGTAATGGGGCCAGGCTTAAACATTTTTTTTCTATAGAACATAGGGAGTTATATCAGTAGGGGAATCCAATGGAAAGTGGATAGCAGAGACTTTTATCAATGACCCCAAAATCAGAAAAAGGAACCAGTAGGGAAGAGCTATAGAAAGAGGTCTGAACTCATCTGGAGAAGAGATAGGAAGAGGAAGGAAATTGGTATTTGTTGACCATCTATTGTGTGCCAATGGCTATACATTGTCATCTCATTTGAATTTCATAAGCAACCCTGGGGGATGGTTTTATCATCCTATTTTACAGATGAGGAAATCAAGGCTCAGTGATTATAATTAACTCGTCTAAGGTGAAACTTCTATTAGAAATAAGACCTCATTACCTCTACTGAACCCCTCAGCAGGAGACCGGGGCCCTCTTGTTTTCTGCTCCAGTGATGTTGATCAAGAGAAAACATGCTCATTCTTTCTCTCAGCAGCAAGGCTGCAGATGAGACTGGGAGATGCATTCTTGAGGATAGTGAGGCCCCGCGTGGGTACCAAGTGATTGTGGTGGTGGTCTCCCCCCCTGGAGATGCAGGAGGATGCCTGGCAGGAGCAGACCTGGACTCAGCCCCCTGGAGGCTGAGGGAGGCTCCAGGTGTGTCTTTTGCAGCCAGCAGTAATGCTTTTCCCAGAAGAGGACTTGGCATGAACAAGACAGTCTTCTCTACTCATTCATACTCTGGCTTTATTTGGGGGTCCTCTAGGCTCAGGGCATGGGGTCATGTGGGGGATCATAGGCGACACTAGTATACCTGGAGGGAACTGGGTGCATGGCAGGCCTACTAGGGAACTTCCCATTTAATCGAGGGAATAGAATATTCTGAGTTAAATGTAGAGCAGCTGTGGACGATGGACCTAGAGGCTGGCATTGTTTACTGGGGCTTGGGAATGGGCAGAAACGAATGCCCACAGTGGTTGGGGAAACTGCAGGTGCACCTATGAGTTCTTGTTCTCCCCTATTTTGGCTGCAAGTTTGATGGTGGCCTGGGATGGACCTCCACCTTCTTTTGGTCACCTGCTCACATTCTTCCCTTCTTCTAGTCAACAAACATGTACTGAGTACCTAGTAAGAGGTAGGGATGTATCAGTGGAACAAAGACACAGATATGAAGGGGTTGCAATGAAACAAAGTGGCCTATAAGCCGCTATTAGCAAACACTTAAAGAAGGTGAGATGTGATCCGTGTGTGTCTAGAAGAAGAGTACCAGGTGGAGGGAGGAACCGCCAGTGCAAACACCCCAGGGCAGCAATGTGCCTGGCATGCTTGAATAGCAGTGGGGTGGACAGAGTGGCGATAGATAGTGGGAGAAGGGGATAGGGGTGAGGCCAGGGAGGGACTGGTTGGGGAGCTGGTTGTGTAGCCTTGAAGGGAATTGTGGACGGAATGCTCTAGAAGGACTTGGGAGCTACTGGAGGGGCTAAGCAGAGAGGCACATTTTTAAAGGTATATCATTCCAGGCTGTTCTGTGGTGAGTTCACCTCTGCTGGGCTTGGCATTGTGTCATGTGTGATGCACGGTGACAGAATGCATATGTCTTGGACCTTTTCTTTGAGGAGCACATAGCCAGGCTGAGAAGACAACACAGAAGCAGTGAAGGAACTTTTGTAGTTAACTAACCTCACGAAAGTTAAAAGGGAATTCTAGAAGAGCAAGTCTTCAGAACTGACCTCAGGGAAGATGGGGATGGGTGATGCATTTCTGAAGCATGAGGAGGATTTTGAGGAGTGGGTTAGGGAGGATGTGAAGAGGTCAAGCTCAGTTATTAAACAAAACCAACAGTCACCTTGAAGAAGGAAACCAAAGTCATACTAACATGGGGGGGAGCATGTAGGCAGGAGCAATGGAATTGGCGTCACCATGGACGGGGTGGGTGACCTCTGACAAGTCTCTTCATCTCCAGTGCCTCAGTTTCCCCGGCTGGAAAAATGAGCCTAACCTTCACCCCTTCACCACTGCAGGTTTGTTGTGCTGATCAAATGAGGCTGCCTATAGGAAAGCACCCCACACTGCTGATCAGGTGGTAGGCATGCGGGTAACATGTTCTTTCTTTAGTCTTCCTTCTTCCTTCTTTCCTTCATTTTCACTTTTTTACGTTCCTAGAGCTTCCACAGAAAATATGATCAGGAGCCTGACACGGTGGCACATGCCTGTAATTCCAGTATTTGGGAGGCTGAGATAGGAGGATTGCAGGTTTGAGGCCAGCAACTTAGTGAGACCCTGTTTCAAAATAAAAAATAAAAAGCACTGGGAGTGTAGCTCAGAGGTAGAAAGACCCTGGATTCACCCAGTATCAAAAAAGGAAAGATGTCAGGGATATATTTTCTGGTAGTGGACTATCACAGTTGAGCCCCATTTCAGTGCCATTAGTTAGGACTTCTCCATTATAATCAGGCTTGAGATGGGCATGAGTTAGATTTCAACCACCCCAAGTGATGCTGATGACATCTCAGCTGAGATGGCATGGAAGATCTGCTTAATTCTCAGTGCGACTGACCACTGACCCCTGTGGCTTATGCAACCTGCCTTTGTTTGTGGGGACATTTGTGTTTTGTAAACCCACTTAGTGTTGGGGTGCACAACAGGCAATGTCAGGAATGTGTGTGCTGGTTGGAATTGGGGCTGCAGGGAGTTATGCAAGGTGTCCAGCTACCTGGCTGGAGTCTCCTTTCCTACTTCCACAGTGGAGGGAGAGTCTTCCTAGAAGACACTTGTCTTTCCTTCCATCTCGACCTCCAAACTGAATTGTGGCCACATCAGCCCATCTTCCTGCCAGGGCGGATTTGATTTAGCTCAAAGCAGTGGGACTTAAAATTTCAGTGGCAGGCAGGAAGGTGTGATTTAAGACAATTGTCAGGAAGATTCAATTTAATCTTTTCTTCCTTCCTCCCCTACAAAATGTGCATTTTGTTGTATGATATAATTTTAATATACATTCTTTACAACTCAGAGGTAGATGTAGTTTCACTTTGGGAAGGTATGCTCTGCATTTTGTTTAAAAAAAGTACGTATCTATTTAAAGTCCTGTTACAAAAGATTCTTTTCTACTGTGGGCAGAAAATGGAAGAGTGTTTCTTGCTTTTTCTACTAGAGAGAATTGTAGTAAATCATGAAACTTCCTATAAATAAACTGTTTCTTTGTTGATTGGCATGGGTTATTTTGGTCTCTTGTTAATGGGAAGACAGTTACCTTCACAAAACAATAAAAATAATAATTGTTTTTCACCTAAAACCAAACAATTGTAAATTTTGAGTATTTTTCAATAAGAACCAGTTGCTTATTTTTTGCAAGATAGATGTATTTTTGAGTTTATAATTGCTTTAGAAATACAGAAAGTATGCATTGATTTTTGTAAGTCCACAATTAGATGTCATCACCCAGGTCAATATTAGAAACTCACAGTGTTGTACAGCTCAGTGCAGTCATTCCCTCTTTCCCCATATATTAGCAATGAAAGGCGAGCCTTCCTCCTTTCGTAGTTCCCAAGTTATTTCTCACTTGCGAAGACTCTAGTCTGAAGGATCTTTAGTTAAGAACCAGAACATGCTAGTGCCGGAAGAAACATCAGTATCCTCAGGCTCAGACTCTTTGCTGAAGGATCTGAGCCACAATGCAACTTGGTAACTACCCCAAAGACCTTCTTCTGGATCCTGGAGACTCTGGGATGAGGATTTAGTGGCCCCCAGTCCAAGTCTAGAAAGTCTTCCTGTACATCCGGTTACGTCCTTCAATCTTAGGAGAAACATCTACAGGGGGAAGGTTGATTCTTAGTTGTGTGTTCTCAGATGAAGGCAGGGACAAGGGGGTGGGCAGCTTTTTCAGATCCTCCCTTGAGTGGGGTCCTTTCTCCCTTGCCTGTCCCTGGATCCTGCACCCCACCCACCTGGGATCACCTTCAGGGTTAGGGACACAGCATTGTTGACTAGGACCTGATCTTGGGTCCAAGCAGTGCATGGCAGCTCCTTGTGATGCAGCTTCTGTGTCTGGGAACAGAGCTTCTTCCCAGCCTTTCAAATCAGAATAGTGATGCAGATGGAGGGGATGCAGAGATTTTATATCAAAGAGAGGAATAAAGAAAATAAATTGACATTTACCAGTGTGTTAGTCAGCTTTCCATCACTGTGACAAAATACCTGGATAATCATCTTAAAGGCAGGAAAGGTTTATATTGGCTCACAGTTTTGGAGGTTTCAGTGCATGGTTGGTTGGCTCCCTTGGTTTGGGTTTGTAGTGAGGCAGAACATCATGGTGGGGAGTGTGTGGTGGAGCCAAGCTTCTTACATCCTGGTTACTGGGAAGGAGAGAGAGAGAGAGAAAGAAAGAAAGAAAGAAAGAAAGAAAGAAAGGAAGGAAGGAAGGAAGGAAGGAAGGAAGGAAGAAAGAGAAAGAGAGAGAAGAGCTGAGGTCCCAATATCTCTTTCAGTGGCACACTCCCAATGATTTAACTTCCTCCCAGTAGGCCCCACCTCTTAAAAGTTCCACCACCTTCCAGTGATGTTATAGGGGACCAAGTCTTCAACACATGAGCCTTTGGGGGATATTCAAGATCCAAACTAGAGCAACCAGGCATATTTATGTTTGGCACTGCTTAATCTACTTCATATTATTTAATCTTTAAAATAAACCTGTGAGATTGTTAGCCCTTTTTCCAGATAAGAAAACTGTACTATAACTTGATCTGCTTTTCTATTAGGCTGCGGGTTCCTTGAAGGTGGAGATTGGGTCCTATTTTTTTTTTCCCATTTTGCAGTGTTTCACACAGGACCAGGTATGTAAAAGGGGCTAAGGAGGTGTTTGTTGAATGAGTAAATGAGTAAACAAGCCTGCCTGAAGGCTCCCGGGAAGACATGGCATCAGGATTCACATCCACGTTTCTGGTTTCAAGGCTGTCTGGAAGGGAAGCCAGGAGACCCAAAGTTGGTTCTCATCCCGCTGGGCTGGGGTGGCTCCCACGAGGCTCTCTCATGCTGCTGGCCTCTTCTGGGTCAGGGACAGGAAGACACATGGGGTGCTCCCGGAGGCTTTCTCACAGCACCCCACAGCTTCCCCTGCTGTCTCGAGGTTTAATCAAAGGGAAGCTGCAGCTCGGTGGCATGCGTGTGTGAGAACACAGGACGAGCTTCCCTGCACCGAGACCCTCCAGGAATCAGCTGGTGAGACAAGCCTGAAGCCTTCAGGGGACCCTCGATGTCTTCATTTTAATAAAGCTGTCACTTGTGGTCATTTTCAAACTGAAGCAATCTTGTGTGTACAGAAGGGGGAGGGGGATCACATCGCATCCAAAGCGGAGAGTACAGCCAGAAGACAATGCGGCTGAGCCAGCCATGTTGCTTCCACAGGAGGGACAGGGCTGTGGTCATTTTAACTGATGCCCGAAGAGTCAGCAGAAAGAAGGAAGTTTAGCTTACCTTCCAGAAAGGATGAAGGATTTCTCGGGCTCTGGAAGGGAAGGCTGGCCTTTGTCTCTCCCTCTGAAGTGGCAGCGATTCCACCTCTATTCACACTGAGGCCTGTGAAAACCTCAGAATCCACCATCTCCACGTGTTCTCCAGGGTTGTGATAGCAAATTAGGCTTTGCCCTGGCACGCTCAGGAGAGGGGTGGCAGAATCACCAGCAGAGAGGAGGAAGCACCGAGGGTCAGGGGAGGGGCCTTGCTGTCTGCCCTGGTAGATGCCTAGAGGAAATGGCTTCTGGGGCAGCGGATTTGGAAGTCGGCAGCCTGGACTGCCTGGTTGTCTGCTATGGCTGAAGATTTACATACTTATGAGTGTGGATCCGAGTGTGGACCTGGCCTCGCCTTGCACACCTTCCCCACCCTGTCTAGTCAGCTCCCCCGCAGAAGGCGCCCAGGAAGGAGCTTCTCTAGACCCCTGTCTGCAGGGCAGAACAGCCTGCTAGCCACAGATGACTGTGATTTTTCTTTTTCTATTATTCCCTGGTATTTCCAATTTGAAAAGAATCATTTAAGCAGCAGGGTGGAAGAGGGCATAGTAGACATAGGGGAAAAATTGAAAATGTCACTTAAAAATGACTATTCTGTTCTTCTTTACCTCAGCAGACAGATGGCTGTCTCACCTTTTGCTTAGGGCCTGGAGTAGCAGCCGGTGGGTCAGCCGAGGAGAGCAGTGATTTTATTTTCCGTTTCATTTCCAACAGATTGTGTAGCCCTTGGGGTGAGGGGGCCGGTGGAATGAAGCTAGGGGCTGGGAAACTAATTACGCCTCCCTGCATGGCTGAGCTAGTTAATACCAAACTGTCATTGGGGCTGATCCTTCCCTGGGGCAGAAAAGCTTCCCAAATTCTTTATCTGTTTTACTTTGCCTTGGGAACTGAGTCCTTTTGGGTTTTGGCAGTTTGAGAAAACAGTTGGGAAATTCCAGGAAGCTTTGCACATCTCTGAAATGGCACTCTGGGTTCTGGTCGCCAACATAGCATTCCCACGCACAGCCGCCATCTCTCCTCCAGCTCAGACTCAGTGCTGTAGGGGATGTGAGCAGGGTCTGGGGCCACGTAGACTTGACTCAAAGCCTGGTGCTGCTGATGGCTGTGTGATGTTGCCAGAGACTGCCCAGGGTACGAGGACTGGAGGCAGATTGCTGGTCCACCTTGTCCCGCCCCGCTCCTAGCAGTGTGGGCTCAAGAATGGGTTGCCTGAATAGCAAGCCTGGCTCAGTTTCATGATCTTGACACTGAGAGCTAACCAGGTGCATGGCATGGTCAGCATGGGGTCACCGATGGAGACCACACCTGAGGAAGGATGGTCAGACATCTAGCCATGCTTTTAAATGGATTTTCACTTATTAACAAAAGCGATGCAAATCTTAAAAGATGATGTCTTAGTCCATTCAGGCTGCTATAACAAAACACCATAGACTGAGTGGCTCATAAACAACAGGAATTTATTTTTCATAGTTCTGAAGGCTGGAAAGTCTAAGCTGAAGGCACCAACAGATTCAGTGTCTGGTGAGGGCCTGCTTTCTTATTCATAGATGGTGCCTTTTTGCTTCTTATGGTGGAAAGGACAAGGTGATTCTCTTGGGTCCCTTTTAAAAGGGCACTAATCCCATTCATGAGGGCTCCACCTCGTAACCTAATCACCTCCCAAAGATCCCACCTACTAATATCTTCATCTTGTGGGGTAGAATTTCAGCATATGGACTCTGGGGTACATAAATATTCAGACCATAACAAGTGGTTACATATATATGAATAAGACAATTTATTCAATCTACAGATAACAGACTTACTGTGCTTTGCAATAACTCTGACTCCAATGCTTTCTGTCTCTCTTTCTCCCTCTCTAGAGATCTGCAGCCCAGGGTCCATGCAGTCTCTGGCAAGCCAGACATCTCAAATAGCAGTGGATCCAATAAAATCTATGAATCTTTTTAAGAACACAAAAAGGGTTTTAAGTATTTGGGTGGAAGTATTTAAAAATATAGCCTTTGTGACAATATGAAGATCATGAATATTCAGTTTGTAAGTCATCTCAAGCAATTAGGCAGATGCATATTTCCAGGGAGGGTGTGTCACCTGCTGGCTGAGAGGATGGGGGCTGTCTATCCTTTCAAAACCAGATTTCCCTGGAGACTTCAGAGTCTGATTTCAGTTAGGAAAGTTTGGGAAGGAAGTCTCAGAGACAGTCCTATTCTCTTCCCCCACCTTTGTTAGGTCACGCTTTTCTTGGCCACATCCATACACCGAGGTTTTGCCTGAGAACTTTCCAGATCTCTGCAGAGAGAAAACTCCCAAGATTCTGAGTGCTGAGGTGGCGAGGGATTTGGTGTCCAGGCAAATCGGCCTGTTTCCAGACTTGGAGGACGGGTGTCACCTAAGTGGCCAGACCGAGTCTTGACTGGTGGGTGCTATTTGTTTGGGCCCAGCTCTCCCCATTTTGAATCCTCTTTAGAGCTAATTGACTGTCCTTGGAGAAGCATTACACACAAACTGAGATGGTAGACGGGAGGACACAGCTTAGAACTGTCCCCTTTCAAAGGAGATTTTGTATCAGCCAGGAATTCCTTCCAACTTTTCAGATGAACCAGAGTTTTTTGCAAGTCTGGTTTATATTCCTACGTTATGTGGGACAACCCAGTTTCAACTCTTCTCATCTGCTATCCTCAGAAACCATCAAAATGAGTCATAAATTCTAGTATTTCTAAGGTTTACCTCTCATATTGACTCCCATTCCTAGAAGCAGCACAAAGCCCTTGCCAGGCTGAATGCCCCTTATTTTTAATTTAGAAAATATGGACACAATGAAGTAAACAGAGTGCTGGTAAATAGGGCCAGCTGTTCTGTAAATGATTCTCTTTTCTGCAGTACAAATCACCTGGGGTTAGGAGAAACACTTCTGGAATGGTGGCATGAGGAACTCTGTGGATACTCTCCCTTATAAAATGGCATAACTAGTGAGAATTATTTTATTTTTTAAATCCATTTATGCTGGGCATGGTGGTACACACCTATAATCCTAGTACTTGGGAGGCTGAGACACAGGAATTGCAGGTTCGAGGCCAGCCTCAACTACTTAGCACAACTCTGTTTCAAAATGAACAATAAAATATGGTTGGGGCTGTAGCTCAGGGGTACACCACTCCTGGGTTCAATCCTCAGTACCAAAAAAAAAAAAACCCAGAAAAATCTAAATTTTAGTAAATACAGCAATTTGGGCCATGACCCATCCCCTCCCACTCAGCACAGCTCAGTGGGATTGAGCTCTATTATGGGCAGATATGGACAAGAAGATGGGTTCCTTTCCTACCATATTATTCTCTAGGGCTATATTTCTTCCCTAGAGGGGCAGGCCACTGGCAACTGTCCTATTTCTAGCTCTGGGCATCAGAAGCTCCATTCCATGCAAGCATGACTGAAAGGTCTGGGGCTCCCTTCTGCCACCCACCCCCCTCTTATATGGTTGAAGCTCTGCCCTAGTCTAAGAATACTGGACCTTGTTCACCTCCACCTCAGATCATACATAGGATAGCAGTTGCATGCAAACAGAGACAATCTGAGAAGACCAGTGACGACCATCCCCACCCAGCACCCCACTCATGGAGCAGGACTATCATTGTGAGAGAAATGGGCTGATCTTCCAACTCCAAGGTAGTGGTGCAGAAGTTGTGCCCAGGGGTTGTAAGAACACAGAACTCTGTAGCTTCCCCTAAAGGGACTGTATTTGAAATGGAGTGCGAGGAAGCTCAAGCCTAAAAGGAATTGGTGTGCATTTAGGAGAAGTCTGATAGCTCCATCATAGTAAGAGAGACAGCTAGACCAGACAGAAGTTCAACAGAGAACCAGAGGAAGAGACTTCTCCTGGGGTCAAAGCAAGCCTCAAAGACAACCCCCTACAAGAAGATCCAAATCTAAGTGGATCAGACTGTGGAACATTCTATGAGTAGAGGTTCTGTTGAAAACTGTAGAGCAATCAGGTAGAAATGAGTGGATAATAACAGAGTATGATACCTATTGGGCAGTCCAGCCAGAAGCTTAACAGAGAGATGAGCCAAAGAAACAAAGCCCTCTGGTAGCACCTCTGTCACTGAGAGGGCTGTAGAGGAAGAATCAGGAACATTGTGTGCATGCCTGAGGTCTCCCACCCCTAGGAGTGACAGTGGAGACTGCACACAGTAGGGGGAAAGGACTTGACTGAAATAGTCCCTGCTGTCACTAAACAACCTAATAAGCAAACAACACATCCTTGGTGGCAGTGGGATGGGGAGGGTGGAGCAATAAGTATCCAGCGTGGCTAAAAATATATTATCTAAAATGCCCATTCTCCAGCAAAAATGTAAGAGCCATCAAAGATGGTGGCCCATATGCAGGAAAAAAGCAGATTGCAGAAATTACCTTTGAGGGAACCTGGATGTTGGATTTACCAGAAAAAGACATCAAAGTAGCTATTATAAATTTTTTCAAAGAAATAAAGGAAACTATATTGAAAGAATTAAAGGAAAGTATCATGACAATGTCTTATCAATAGGTAATATGTTATATAAAAAAAGAAAGAAGTGGAAATTCTGGGCTTGAAAAGTATAAAAAATGAAATGAAACATTCCTTGGAGACACTCAAAATATATTTAAGTTGGCAGAAGAAAGTATCAGCAAACTTGAAGATGGATCAATAGAGATTACAAAATCTGCAGAAAAGAAAGAAAAAAGAATGAGGAAAAATGGGCAGAGCCTTAGAGAAATGAGGGGCACCACTAAGTGCACCAGTTATGTTTAATAAGTGTATAAGAATGAGAGGCAAAAGGTGCAGAAAAATTATGACGAAGTAATAGCTGTAAAACCCTCAAGTTGGATGAAAAATAGTAACCTTCACATACATGAAGCTCGACAAACTCCATGTAAAATAAAGAGAGCCACATCCAGATAAAAACAAAACCTTGAAAATGGTAACAGAAAAACCACTCATCAGGTACAAGGGAGTACCAATAAAATTCACATCTGACTTCTCATCTGAAACAACAGAGGCTACAAGGCAGTGGGATGACATTCAAACCCTGTAAGAAAAAACAAAGCTACTAACCAAGACTCTTATGCATAGCAAAATCTTCCTTCAAAAATCAAGGCAAAATGAAGGCATTACTAAATATATGAAACCTGAGAGAATTTGTTGTTACCAAACCCACACTGCAAGAAATTTTACACAATGTTCTCCAGGCTGAATGTGAGTGACATGGGACAGTCATTTGAATTCTCACCAAAAACAAAGAATATCACTAAAGGTAATTACATAGGCAATTATAAAAGTTCTTTCCTCTTAACTGATTTAAGAAGGTATTACATAAACAATATGCAAATAATTGTATTTTCAGGCTAAAATAGATAGAGATGTAATAATATATAATAATAGTACAGATGTGGGGAAGAGGGAATGGTGCCATCTAGGAGTAAAGTTTCCATATGTCACTGTAATTAAGTTAATGGACTTGGATGAGCTCAGATATATAATGTAACCATCAGACCAACCACTAAGAAAATAACTCAAGAGATATAGTTAAATATATGTTGTGTTCTCATAGCACACAAAAAAGATAAATATGGAAAGTGATGAATATGTTAAGTAGCTTGATTTAATCATTTCACAATACATACATATATCAAAACATCATATTGTATACCATAAATATGTATAATTTTTATTTTTCTATTATACCTTAATAAAGTTGGAGAAAAAGAAATATAGTTAAAATCATTAAGGAAATTAAAATGTAGAAGAAAATATTCACTTAGTACATAGGAAAGCAGTAAGTAAGAACAGAGGAACAAAAAACTACATGTAATAAATAAAATACATGAAATAAATAAATAGTAATATTTCACATATTAATCCATCTATATTAATAATAACGTTAAATGAGAATTGATTAATCTATCCAACAAAAATGTAGAGATCATCAGACTGGGTTAAAACACAAGATGCAGCTATATACCATCTGCAGGAGATACACTTTTGATTCAAAGATACACATAGTTTGAAAGAGCAAGAATTTGAAAAACACATCAAGGGAACAGAAGCCATAAGAAAGCTGTAGTGGCACTATAGCACATGATGTACATACACAAACCTATAAGACTCAATCACTATCCGGAGCATGAAAGGGAGGGAAGGGGAGGGAATAGGGTGGGATTGAAGGGAGGGCTAAATGTGCAATGTGTGCATGTATGATGTTCATACCCTGACATATATCAAAATGTATAATTACAATTTACAATGCACCAATAAATGAACATAAAAAGTTAAAAAATAAACATATGAAAATAAAAAAAAAAAAGAAAGCTGTAGTGGCTACATTAATGTCAGCCAAATTAAACAAACAAACAAAACAAAACAAAAAATGTTACTAGAGATAAAGAGAGGCATTTTCTAATGATAAAATATTCAGTCAATTATGAGCATATAGCAATTATAAACACATATCCCCCTGATAGGAGAGCCCCAAAATACATGGAGCAAAAACTGACAGAATTAAAGGGAGAAATAGACAACTTAAAAATAATAGGTGGAAATTTCAGTATCTTAAAAATAATGGCTAAAATGATTAGGCAGATGTACAACAAGGATGTAGGAAACTTGAATAAAATTATAAACCAATTAGACCTAATAGACATCTATAACTCATTTCATTTAATAACAGCAGAATTCATATTTTTCTCAGGCACACACGGAACATTCTCTAGAATAGCTCATATGCTAGACCATAAAACAAGCCTTAATAAAATACAAAGGATTTAACTCATACAAAGTATATTCTCTGATTATAGGGAATGAAATTAGAATCAATACTGGAAGGAAATCTGAAGAATTAAAAATATGTGAAAAATATACAACACACCTTTAAATAACCCATGAATCAAAGAAAGAATCAAAAGGGAAATTACAAAATAGTTTAAGATAAATGAAAATGAAAACAACATATAAAAAAATGTATGCAGCCAAAGTAGTGCTTTGAGGGAAATGAATAACTACAAATGCCTATATTAAAAAGAAGAAAGATCTCAAATTAGTAAACTAACTAGTAGGTTGACAGAAGTCCCCACAAAAAAGATATGCAAGATCAGGGCACCAGCATGGTTTGGTACTGGTGAGAGTTCTTTTCTGGGTTACAGTCTGCTGACTTCTTTCTGTGACCTCATGTGGTAGAGTGGTGGAAGGGGCTAACTATCTCCGTGGGGCTCTTTTATAAAAGGGCACTGATCCCATTCATAAAGGTAGAACCCTCATGATGGATTTACCTCCCTATGATCCCATCTTCTAAAACCGTCACCTTTGTAATGAATTTCAAGGGAAAATAAACACTCAGACCATGGCAGAATATAAAATGGTGTAATCACTTTGGAAAACAGTTTGGTAGTTCCTCAAAATTTTAAATATAGTTATCATGTGACTCAGTAATTCAATTTTAGATATATATCCAAGAAAATTGAAAACACATATCTACACAAAGAATTGTACACAAATATTTATGGCAGTATTATTCATAATAGCCCAAAAGTCAAAATACTCTGAATGCATAAATAGAATATGGCACATCTATAAAATGGTATATTTATTTAACTGTAAAAAGGAATGAAGTACTAACAAAGGATATTGCATGGATGAACCTTGGAAATATACTACGTGAAAGAAGCCAGACAAAAAAGACCACATCTTGTGTCATTCGATTTATCTGAATAAACAAATCTGTAGAGACAGAAAGTAGATTGATTAATGATTTTCTAGAGCTGGGTCTGAGAGTGGGATGAGGAACAGGGAGTAATTACCATTGGGTACTGGGTTTCTTTTGGGGATGATGAAAATGTTCTAAAATTATTAGATTGTGGTGATAAATGCATAACTTTGTGAACATAATAAAAACCATTGAATTGTTTCAGTGACCCCTGTAAGTAGGTTACTTGTATGGTATGCAAATTATACATCAATAAAGCTGTTACAAAATGACATGGGTTACTAATATGAAGAACTGACATAGGCTAGTGGTTTTCCAATTCTGGTAGATAGAAGAAAGCCTTTCTGTGTTTCAGACTTATTCTGGGGTGAGGTCCATCTGGGTAGGAACTGCAGATACCAACAAACTGTGGCCACCTGGACCTGACATTCTTTTCAGAAGAGCTATGTGTTCTTCTCTGTCTCACATACAGATGCATATATATGCACATGCACAGAGTCTGGCACAGTGAAAACTACTTTGAATTTCCCAAAGAAGTGTTTATTACATTTTTCTTCTAGCAAAGCAGAGAGGAGGTGAGAAGCAAGAGAAACACATCGTTCCTTTAAAACTCTACCACTCCCCAAAGTACAAACACAGAGACCAGTTCTTGAAAAGCCAAAAGCAGCACAGGCAAATGATGTTCCAATGAGGATGGGGCTCATCTTGGAGCTCTTCCTCAGGGAATTTGGGAGCACAATTGGGAAAGCATGGACATATTTAGATAGTGCAAATCACTTATAGGAGCCCCTGGAAATTGTAGGAAAAAGCTTTCTGGCTACCTACATATCCTACCAATATTTTGAATTATTGTTTTTGGACAAAAGGGAACAGAAGCCCTTGGACATCTTAAAACCCCTTGGTTAACATCAGTATGTCTACAGAGAAGGAAGGCCAAGCTTCACAGTGCCTTTCAGCAATTTGGAAAACTTAGAGTTTATTACATAGTATGGACGTTTCATGTCATAGAGTTTATAGACTTACAAACTGACAAAGTAAGAAGGATCCCTTGGAGATCCTCTAATCCAGGGGCTACAAACTCATGTGCCAGGTAGATAACTTAAACAGGTTTGTTTTAATGTAACAGGGAATGTTTACAATTTAGAGAGAAGTGGAGACTGTAGGTGTTGAGTAAAGTGAACTGCAGTGGAAAGGTTTAAAACAAAGCCTGTTTGTCGCCTTTTCTGGTCTACCCCCTGCCTTTTATCTACAAGAAGGGTAACCACTGCCCTTAAGAAAGAAGTGACTTGCATAAACTCACAGAATGCCTTCCTCTTTTAACACGTTGGAGTTGTGTTAAAAGATTTCCAGGATGGTCCCCACATTCCCTAGTAAATTAGCCTCTCTTCCACCATGGGTGTTTGCAAGAGAGCTTTGGGAGCAGTGAGATTTTTACATGAAGGGCATTCCCATGATTTCTCATGGTCTCCCTGGTTTTCTAAGAAGGAATTGTGGCCTCTACACTTTTTCTGACCTTAAAGTTGTTCTGGGCCTGTACTGATCTCGTGGTGTGTGTTGTGTGCACAGGAGAGGGTGTGGGCCTCCGGGAGCCATGGCAGAGCTTGGGGAGCATGCCCCTTGCTTGGCTGGAGGTACTGTTTGGCCCTGGAGAGGAGAGGACTGCAGCAGGAAGGATGGATGGCTCAGGCATTATCTAGAAAACTCAGTCCATTTCCTTGCAGGCACAGCATGTCGATATGTTTTTGTCTGCTTGACAATGTGTGGGAAACATCTTTGATTTTTTTCGTAACCGTGCATATAATTTCTTAGTATTTCACTTCCGGGCATTGATTAAAGCTTTTCTGTCTCTTTTGAGTCATTAAATAGAAAAATGTCTGCTGGAGACAGATTGACGGTGTTTCTAGGGACTCAGAGAAATAGGAATCTCCTTAACTGGCTGAAAAGTTTGTTCTGGTCTGTGCCTAATAGACATTAATAGCTAATGTTTATGGAGTATTTATTATATGTCAGGTACCATGCTAAATGCAATATACAAATTATATCACTTTATCTTTACAGTAACAGTCTGAGATAGGCACTATAATTATCTCCCTTTTCTGATATTAAATTGAGGTACACACATTAAATAACATAATGGGGTCACACAGCATGCGGTGGGAAAGGCATTGCCTCCATCTGGTCTGACCTGGACAGCTGCGTTACATCAAACCCAGAACTCTTAAATCCTTGCAGCATCTAATTGCAGCTAGATGTTAGCTTCCAGGATTATAGGTATGTTCTGAGTCTCAAATCTGGCAATGTGTATTTTGGTACCTTGAAAGAGTATGGGGCCATCTGTATGGCTGTGTTCATTGTATTTCCACCCAGCACTAAAGAGAATGTATTTCCATTACTACTTAGCCTGCTTTGACCACCCACATTTGCCCAAAAGGGAGCTCCCCAGAAGGGAGCATTTCCATAAAGTTGTTTTAAAATAACAGTAGTACTCACTGGTAGGCTGCTTTCCTTGTGGACAGAATAACTGTGATTGTAAGGGAGGAAGAGAAGCTCGGGCTGTCATGGACTCCCTCACTATTTGTCTCTAAAGTTGGAAGGGAGTGTTTGGAATAATTTTCATTGTACAAATGAGAACCCGAGGGAAAAAATAAGGATGAGAAGGAACTCAATGAGGTTCATCTAATTTGATCAACCGAATTGGGTCAAGTACTATGCTAGATGCTTTGTAGTCATGATCCCAGTCCATCCTCACAGCCTTGTTGAGTAGTCAGTAACATGCTCATCTTACCAAGAAGGACACAGATTCAAAAGCAATTTGGAAAGTGAAATCCCACTAGTGTTTACTGATTATACTAAGGCACTTAACAGCCAGTATCTTTCTGATTGGTTGATACCTATTTTACCTAGAGTAAGGAAAGTTAACTTCAGTACCAATGTCCAGACCTCGATGGCTTTAACCAGGAGCAATGTATTCTTGACTTACTCCATGAGCAATGTGGAAGTTCTTGGTGAACTGGAAGTCTTTCTTCCATTCAAGGACACAGGTTTGAGTTCTTCAGCCTTCTGCTAGGCCCTCTGCATGCAATTGGCAAATATTTGAAGAGAGAAGACATAGAGGATCTCATAGGAGGGTTCCTTGGACCAGGGCTAGAAGTAAAACACATGATTTTGTCCATATTTTATTGGGAGGAACTCAGTTATTATGTGGCACTACCTGACTGCAAGGGAAGGATGGGTTGCCCTGGAAGAGATGAAATGGGTTTTGGCAAACACATAACAGTCTCTGTCACATGACTATGCTCTACTGGTTGTTAAATATAATCATGTCCTGAATGGTGATGTTTTAGTCAATGATGAGCTACATATATGACAGTGGTCCCATATATTACCTAGTGATGTCATAGCACTCTTAGTTTGTGTAAGCACACACAATGATGTTAGGACAATGACAAAATCCTAACCATGCACTTTTGGAATGTATCCTCGTCATTAAATGACATGTGACTGTATTTGAATGTCATGCTTAGGTTAGGTCATAAAGCCAGCAAGTGGCAGAGTAGGAAGTAGGTAGGACTTGGGTCTTTGTAACTCCAAATCTGGGCTCTCTGCACTGCCTCTCATACTCCTCTGAGGGTCGGATCAAATTCTGTACCTCTGGACAAGGTGGTTGCTCTGCGTGCAGATGTGGACTTTGCATTCTTGGTTGTGACAGTTTTATGGACCTTTCTGATACTCTGCCTGGGCCCACCATGGACTATTGGAGCTGTGGATTTGAGAATAGGTTGTTGGGCATTTTTGTGAGCAGCTGACTCAGGGTCAGGCCTTTGACGTTTGTGGCTTATGTGGTGCTCAGTGGCTCTTTTGGGAGTGATGGACGATTGACAAACTGTGTCGCTGTCCCCAGGCGGGCTGAGCTGTCATTAGCATTCAGCAAGGGTGTGAGTCTTGTTGGACAAATCAGCTGTTTAGAGGCTTTAAAAAAACTCCACAAAAACTGCTGAATGCCTCTCTTGGTTGAAGCTCTTATGAGTGTGGAGCTAACAGTTTCCCACGCTTGTTGAACAGCAAAAGGGGAGCCGTGGCATAGTGTTTTCCTTTGGGGGCATATTTGGGAGTCATTTTTAGCCATGTGACTACATATGAAGATGCTCTCAGAGTGTGGGCATTCATCATGTTTGGTAAAGGGCATTGTTTGATCCCCCCCTTTTTTAAAAAAAGAGCTCTAGACCTTGTTTGTTCAGAGGATCAAGAAGGATACACTGGCCTCATGAATGTGCTTCTCTTTTTCAAAAATGCTGGATTTAACCACCTCTTGCCCCATTTCCTTGCTGGTTCATGTCAGGAGACTCAAGTTGCAGAGTAACTTCAGCTCCCTGTTCTTTCCAAGCTTCTCCTTCCATTCCTATGGGAGTCCTCAAGGGGAGGATAGACATCTAAACAGCAAGGTTCAAATACATTGTCACTTTATTCATGGTTCCAGAGTCAGTTCATTTTCTTCTATCACTTAGGTAGGTGATTCCAAGCATGGGGACTCCATGAAAGCAGTCCTTTCCAAGTTAAAGGCTTGGTGTACTGTGCTAGTTTTGACTGCACCATGCTGAGTGGTGTAGTGTAACTGATCCTGCTTCTTCAGACCTGGGCAGAAAGAGGCCTTGTAGGAAGAGTTCCACTGGACATTGCTTGTTTGATGGTGATTAAGTGGACATCAGGAATTTTGCCAGTTTCAGATGTCTGGGAGTTAGAAGCAAATAACATCTGTTCTCATCAAAAGGTAGAGTGACAAAGTACAAATCACAAGTCACTCTCAATAAATCTTGGAGCTGGCATTTGAGATCCAGAGTGGAGCCAGCATGTCTGTGTGCATAGGGTGTTTGCAACATTCCTCTATGGATAGAGAACACAGAAAAACATTTACTCCAAGCCCAGAGCTGAGGCTCTTCATGCTTAATGGCATCCCTGAGTCTTCATCTTCCAGATTTGGGGGAAGAGAATGGGACTGAATGATAAGGAAGAAGGATATTGCTGAGTCCAGTATCTGTCTGATTCAGGGAGAGAATTCATACCCAGTACACAGAGGCAAGAATTGACACAACTTGTAGGGATTAAGATCCTTCCTTCCTTCATTCCCTCCCTCCTTCCCTTCTTCCCTCCTTCCATTGATTTATTGAACAAACATTTAAAGGGTACTCACTAATGCCAGATTCTATGCTAAGTGTCCAGAGTGCTACAAAGGGAAGGATATAGTCCTTGCCTACAACAAGCCCACAGTCCAGTATGGGGTTGATGGCATGAACAGATATAACCCATTACAAAGGTGGGATGTGATGAGTGCTCTGAGAAAGAGACAAATATGTGTGTCAGGAGGTGGATAGAGGGTTGACTCATTGGTAGCTGAGCAGATGTATGTGCATGTTAGGGAAAAGTTTTCATGAACAGAGGAGTATTTGAACTGAGTACTGAAAGATGGGTTGGATTTCAACTGCCAAAGGTTAAGGAAAGGGTTAGGAGCCTCAAGCAGAAGGACCTGTGTATATAAAGGTATAGAAATTGGAAAACACCATGTAGATTTACAAAATGCCTCTACTGTAGTTAATTGGTGAAGACAAGCCACTCTTAGTCAATTCATGAGAAGGCTTCCTTCCTCTTTTTCTCTCTATTCTCTCAGATTTTTGTATTGTTGGTTCATACTATTCACAGAAGAGGTCCATGAAATAGAAGTGTAGGGCTAAAGGTGGGAGGGGGGGTTCACCAGCCATTGACTTTTCCCTCCTCTGTTACTGAGTACACCTGACAGGGAAAGTCAAGGGGAACATTGCCCATTAACTTTCCTTACTACAGGTTGGCTTTGAGGCTGATGACTGGTCTTACTCCACTAGCACATCACTTCTGAAACAGCCTTAATGAGGACATTTTGTGTTAAGTACAACCTCAGCTTTTCCCACTGGAGGGCATTCTCCCTGCTTGACTGTGGGTGGTCCCAAAACTGGCAATGGAGCTCCTGTTTGAAGACTGTGCTGAGCTCCAGGGGCTCCTTCCCAGATCTTTGGATATAGTCTCTGCTCATTATCATCTCATGGAGAAGCTTGGAGTCCCACAGCCATCTCTTGCAGCTCTCACCCATTTGATATGTGACATCCCTCAGAGACAAGCCTGCTGTGCCAACAGGGCTGGTCTACATGGCAGAGTGACTTGGCCTCATAGTGTGCTATGGTTTGAAAATGATCTGTCCCCTCCAGACCTCAGGCTGGAGTTTAATCCCCATTGTGAGGTATGAAGAGGTTAGAAACTTTGTCAATTCAGGTGTTTAGGGTTGGGGTCTTTGGGAGGTGATTAGAATTAGATAAAGTCGTTAGGGTAGAGCTCCCACTACTGAATACTGGTGGAGTTACTGGAAGAGATATACCAGAGGATGGGGTCTCTCTCTCTCTCTCTCTCTCTCTCTCTCTCTCTCTCTTTCTCTCTCTCTCTCTCTCTCCCTGTCTCCCTGTCTCTCATGTGGTACATGATTCACTGTGCTTAGGACTCTGTTAACAAGGAGACCAAATTGTTGGGGTTGCCTGATCTTGAGCTTTTAGCCTCCCCAAATCTAAGCTAAATAAGCCCCCTTTCTTTAAAATGACTCGACCTGTCATATTGTGTTATTAGCAAAGGTATATGGACTAAGACATAGTGTTTTTTGGGGGGATGTTCATCCCTCTGGAATGCTGCCCCCTTCAAGGCTCAAATTGCCTCCAAGTTTTCTCATCCTTGAGAGTGTGAGCCCAGAAAGGTTGATAATTGGAAATATGCCCAGCTGCTGTGGCTTTCAGCAGTATCCAATCAGAACAGGTCATACTGTGCTAGAGCAGGGTGCTGGGGAACCCCTGCTGTGCCAAGCAGTAGCTGCTCAATTGCTGTTTTGGGGGGAGGTTGGGGTACTGGGGAAGGGACCATGATAGTGGGGGTGCATGTCTCAAGTGACTTGGGGGAGCAGGTTTTTACCAAATGGTAAGGAATTATTTCAGTATTTTAAGAACTGGTATTGTAGAAGCAGTGCATACCAGTTAAATAACAACCATGAAGCAGACATTAAAAAAAATCAACCTTACTCTGACTATTTATGGCCCAGCCAAAAAGATTTCTGGTGGCTTTTGCTTGTCAACAGGGAAGATCTCATCCCTGAGACCTGAAGGAAGACCAAACCAATTCTTATTGATGTTAGGACCTTGCAACTATAGTTTAAACCAGGAGCTTTCAAATTTTTGGTCTTAGGACTCTTTTATACGCTTAATAATTATTAAAGACACCAAAGACTTTTTGATGTAGGTTGCATCTGTCAATGTTTACTATGATAGAAATTTAAACTGAAGAATATTTCAACATAGCCATTTATTAATTTATTTAACAATGGCAATAATAAACCCAATTATATAAATCAACATAAGTAACATAACAATTTTTTAATGAAAAAGAACTATAGACTCCTGTGGTGCCAGCTTTACTCTGTCCGAGTTGCTATAACAAAATACCATAGATGGAGTGGCCTATAAACAAGGGAAATTTATTTTTGACATTGAGTCTGGGAAGTCCAAGATCAAGGCACTGGCAGATTTAATGTCTGATGAGGGCCCACTTCAGGGACAGGTATCTTCCTGTGGGGCCCTCATATGGTGAAAGGGATGAGGAAACTCTCTGGGGACTCTTCTGTAAGGGCACTAATCCTATTTTTAGGATTTTGCCTTCATCATCTAATCACCTCTCAAAGATCCTGCCTCCTAAAACCATCACTCTGGGGATTCGGATTTCAAATATGGATTTTGGGGGAACACAAGCATTCAATCTATAGCAGTTTCCAAAAAAATTTTATTGAGAAGAGTGACACTATATTATATTTTCATAAATCTCTTTAATGCCTGGTTTGATAGAAGAAAGCTAGAGTGTCATTTCTGCTTCTGTGTTCAGTTTGTTGTGATACGTTGGATATGTTATTTTAGTTGAAGTATATGAATCACATTCTTCTTCACATAGATATGTAAATGGGAAAGGAGAAGAATTTTAATAGCATTTTCAGATAATTGTGGATATTCTTCTTTGACACTATTCCTAAACTAGACAAATGGTATGTTTTTAGAACCTAGTTGCAATGTAGAATCTGAAACCATATCAATAAATCTGTAGTCTGTTACATTAAAATGCACTGGTCTGTCTTGTCCTTTGATAATTGCATCTTTTACCCAAGCATATTTTGAAACATGATGCATTCTTGGTTTGGAAAAGGCACATGCATAGACTTATACAGACCATTTAAACATGGACAGACTTTATTCTACATAATCAACAATCAGTTTCATTAAGGTTCCCACTGATATGGTCAGAAGTCTTTAAGCATTGGGAGCTGCCCGGCTCATGGTGGTGGGTACATGTTTTCCAAAAATTCTAATGTTTTTTTTTAAGAGCTTGAACTTTCTCTTTGGGTAAAGTACTATCAGTTATTTTCCTTGAAGTGACAAGCCTTCTCAAAAAGCCTGCCAAATTCCTAAGTCTGCAGAATTTTGATCTGTCAGTTGTCCTGTCAAGTGACAATTGTGTTCCGTGAAAAGTGGCTAGTTCAGGTTGAAACTCAAACAGTCAGACAAATGTTTTTTCTTGAGATATCTGTGGTACTTGAGGTGGCGGAGAAGTGCTTCATGTGTGTATATACATGCTTATAGGCAGCGCTGACTAATAGGAATAATTTACACCACGGCTCATTGGTTTTGTTTATTTGCACTCCACACTGCCCACGAATCTCAAGGGCCAAACTGTTTTATATGAGCATTTTACTGAAGGCTTGCTTTTTTGTCCCTACACGTTCAGACTTGCCCCCTCTGAGCTCTGCCCACATCGGCCCTACTAAAAACGTGGCCATTGAAACATGCACTGGGGAACAGGACCCAGTGTCCCCTGTGGCATCTCCCATGAGCTTTCCACCTGCTGGTAACCTGATGGCTCCAGGCTCCTGTGTACTTAGAATTTCTTTTCTAAGAATCTAAAATCTGAGCATAACTTCCAGGCCTTTCTTGGCACAGCCCAGTGTCTATCCTTGAGCTTCCTGTCCCCAACTGCTGGCAGGACAGTTTGCTTCAGTTTTATTGTCTCTGGCTCACTTGTCATTTGGAACCAAGTCCCTTGCAATCTCAGGGGCCGCTTCTTCTTCTCCTTCCTCTTTCTGCTCCTCTCTGTGTGTCGTCTTTTCTCTTCTCTGCCTGCCCACACTCTTCAGAGCATAAGCGTGTCTCTAGTCAGCCCAGCTCGAGATGCCATCCATTCTGAATTCTGATGCCCTCACAAGAATTTGGTTCACCTCTATTTTATCAAGTGTGACCTTGTGCTTTCATCTTGTGTGAGCCGCTGATTTGCTTGAGACCGTAATTCATTCATTTGGGTCACATATTGGTGTTGGGATCATGTGCACCTTGCAGACAGGGTCATGCTCTGTACAACTTTCTCGCTGTCTCCCAGCCCAGAGAATGCCTGGTATATTGTGTGAATCCAGCCCCACTAACTGATAGTGCTGTAAATCTTTAGTTTGGTTCTTGCTTTTCTAAAGGAGCTAAACATTTCAGCATTTCCCTCTGGTCACTTATGTGGTCAGGGCTCTGGGGAGTATGTTGGTGTGCCTTCTCCTGAAGGTCCGCGTTTGAACGCGTGACATCTCCTAGTGCCTCCTGTCTTTTGATGTTTTACCTCTGGGGAATGAGATGTAAATGTGTCCTTTGCTGGTGCCAGGTAGAGAGGAATTTAGTAGCTACAACCTTTTTCGTTTATTGATTAAACCCAGCTTTCATGTACTTTTCAGCCAGAAACAGAGCTAGAGACCTTTTTAGCCTCTGAATTTTATTTTCACTTATGGGTTCCAACAGTGCGCATTTATTCATTCATTCAAAATATGCTAATTGAGCACCATCTGTGTACCAGGCACTGTGTAAGGTGCTGGGGAGGGCACAAAGGTATCAAGTAGGTCACCGTCTATAAGGAGACCTGAGATGTGCACAGAGAGAATTAGCATCCAGGAGGACCAGAAGGACCATGAGAGGGAACCTGAGAGATGGTCCTGGGAGAAATGGGGAATAAGGTGGAATTAATTGGTTTTCTGTTCCCTGACCAGTAACTCAGCAGGAGACTGCTTCTGTGCTGCTCTGCAAAAACTTCCTCCTTATAGTGACAAATTGAGGGCAGCTTCTCAGAAAAGAGCAGGAAAGCACCAGATTTTTTTTTGCCAACCCTTGAAGCCCTCTCAGAAGAGCACATGAACATCCTTCGGGGGGGGCAGGGCTTTAATACAGGATAGTCCCTCTCAGTTTGGGATATAAAATAATGCAAGGGATAGTAATATAGTTCAGGGGTGCCCTAGGCCTTCCCCTCCACAGGCCCGTGGTAGGTGTGTGGTGGTGGGTGCGCTGTGTGGCTGGGGTGAGAGGTGGGGAGATGGTTGGCGTGGTTGATGGGGCTCCATCCTCCACTCAGAGTAAAATGCCATCCTATCAGGCCACTCTTCTGAAAGCCTGGTAGTATTTATTCATGGTAGGAAAAGTAAATTCTATCACCTTTACTGAGGCCTGCAAGGCTGTATCAGTTTCTGCTGGGTTGTGCTGTAGTAATATCTCAAAGGCTTTCAACCCTGTGTTAGTCAACTTTTGTTCACTGTGAAAAAATACCAGAGATAATCAACTTATAAAGAGGAATGGGCTGGGCATGGTGGTGCATGCCTTTAATCCCAGTACTTGGGAGACTGAGACAGGAGGATCTCAGGTTCGAGGCCAGCACCATCAGTTTAAGGAGTCCCTGTTTCAGCCCATGTCTGGTTGGGTCAATTGCTTTGGGGCCTTATATGGTGGGGAATGGGGAGCAAAGCTGCTCACTTCATGGTGACTGGGAAGCAAAGGGAGAGAGAAGGGACTGGGGTTCCCATATCCTCTTCAAGGGCACACCCCAATGACCTAACTTCCTTCCACTAGGCCCCACCCCCAAAGGTTCCATCACCTCCCAGTAGTGCCTCAGTCTGGTGACCAAGACTTTAATGCATGGCCTTTGGAGGATGTCCTAGATCCAAACTATAGCAAATCCTGTGTGTTTCTAGTTCACACGGAACGCCAGTCCTGCTTCACATGATCTCAATTCAGGACCCAGGTGAGGATACAGCTCTTGTATCTGCCTTGTGATAGAAGGAAGGAGAACACCAGCTGAATGTCACAATGGCTTTTAAAGCTTGGCCTCTGAATGGCCAAAGCCCTGGGTGGCCACTCACTGTGGGTGGAGTGTGGAATCCCCCACTGGAGAGGACTGAAGCCGCAGGGCAGTGGAGGGGCATGTCACCCCCTTACAGGAAGGGCAGTGATAATGGGGACCAATCACACAGCCCCACAAAGGCCTGCTGCCATCTGGGCCCTGCCTGTCTCCCTGACCTCCTTTCCCCCCATTCTCCTAGCTCTGGCTCCCTGGGCCTGGTGCTGTCCCTCAAACACCAGCTTTGTTCCTGCCTCGGGACCTTTGCCCTGCAGCTTCCTCTGTCCAGAATGCCCGGACACACAACTCCTTCTCTCCTCATTAAGCCCTGTGCTGAGAGATCAGCGCCCAGAGAGGCTTCCTCTGCCCATCGCTGTACTCTTTCCTGAGCCTCGCTCCGGTTATCTTTGCACACACAAACCACCTGAGACTACTTGATCTATATGTTTGCTTGCTGCCTTCTTCCCCCAGTAGACTATAAGCATCAGGAGGGCAGGGGCTTTGTCCTGTTTGTCTCAGTAGCTCATCAACCTGGATGTCCAGCATTTGGTAGACTTTCCATGAACGCGTGTTGAAAGGAGGTTACTCTCCTGTGGGTCAATAAAGTCAGTCCCAAGCAGGAGAGACTCGCAGCCTGTGGGCTGGCAGCCCCTTTGGGAATAAGCACTAGCCTTGCACCAGCCTGGTTGCTTCTACTAAATGTGCAACAGCCCTATGCATTCTTTTTAGGCCCTTGGGTAGAGACTTCCCATTTCATCTGTAAGCCTAGCCGGGAGGGTAGTGGGAGCCAAGTGGAATCAAACACCTAGTCAGTGGCCCCTGTTGAATTAATAAAAAGCTGCACCCTTCTGCAGGCCTGCTTGGTGTGACTGCAGCAGGTGACTGAGGCCTGTAGAGGGGAGAGTGTGTCTGAAGGGAGGGGGCACCTGGGTGGGTGGGGAGGGCAGCTGGGTGGGTGGGGAGGGCAGCTTGGGTCTTTTTCCTCTCCCTGCTTGGGTTAGAATTCAGCTCCAAAATAGCAGGTAGCTCATCAGCTATTCCAGGTAGGCCAGGAAAACAAAATATCCTGGCGGGGCTTCCTGGAAGGGAAGGATTATATGCAACCGGCACCAGGTTCTCTTTGAGGTCTGTTTGTAACCCAGATGGAAATGGATCCCTCACCTCCATCAGAGCCAGTGTGACTTGGTGATTCTGAGTCCTGCTTCTTGCCGGGGTCTCCCCCTCTGCCTGTACTTGCACTCCCAATGCCAGGGTGGACCCCCATCCTAGCCCTGCCCTGCCCTCAGGCTCAGGGCACTTCTGTTCTGTGTCTTTGATTACCTCAGAAAGATGAGGTCTCTCTGGCAGCCACAGCTGGGGCTCAGCAAGCCTGCTTCTCTTGGGACACCAGCAGAGACAAAACCCATGCAGCACATAAATTGTCCTCATAAACACACAGTCTCCCTCTCCAGGGGCCGCAGGAAGCTGCAAAGCAGGCCTCCAGTGGTACTGGGGAGGATGACATAATCCTCGGGGCCCTTTCACTATGGTGGCGTCATGCTGGTGGAGGATAGTGGCCACAACAGTCACAGTGTGGTGGCCCAGTCCAGGGTAGGTGGAAATAACCCACGATCCTGGGGCTGCAGAGCTGCCCTCAGAGATGCTTATTAGCAGGTAAAGAGTGATTCTCCCTCCACCCCAATCCCTGCTGAGCTCAGGAGTGAGAGAGAAAGCCCTGCTATGGGGGTGATGACATTTGAGGGCAGGGCTGAGGTCACTGCACCTGCTGGTGTAGCCCTATGGGCTGTCTTGACCAGCATCTGTTTCAGGTTGACTTGGGTGTTCTCCTTGGGCAATGTCCATCTATTCCAGTTGTTAAATATTTTTAATATTTCTCTATGTTGAAGTCTCATTCATCTGTAGCCCTAGTGGCTGAACCACCTGGCCGTAGAATGGTAGGCATTTGAACTTGAAAAATGAGTAAGAGTTTAGAAGCAGAATGAAGAAGGGAGGGACTGCAAGTGGAGGGAAAACTGGGCGGAGGTTCAGAGGCATGAGGAAGCCTGGGATATTCAGAGGTTATTTCTTGGGGATAGTTGTATAAAAGCCTTTAGTAAGGAGGACTCAGGACCAGGCCTCAGGGTGGAGGGAGGGGGATGGAGCTAGATGGTGCCTCCTTAGCCTTAAGAATCAGGAGCAGGTGCGATTTGCCCTGGGCTCTGCTGAGGTTCTTTCACAAAGGGGTTTGCATCCTGGGAGTGGACTAGAAAACCTGGATCCAAACACAGAATAGGTTGTGCTGAAGGTCACATGGTGAGTTAGCAGCAAGACCAGGGTTGATCTGATTGTTAAGTGGAGGACTCTGTTTCATAGGGGTATCTGTCTTTCCTATGTGGTTTGTGTGTGTGTGTGTGTGTGTGTGTGTGTGTGTGTGTGTGTGTGTGTGGAGGGGGGCACTGGGGATTGAACCCAGGGGAATTCTACATCTGAG
>PVJS01012814.1:0-43151 GCA_004027185.1 Glis glis | reverse complement strand
GAGAGAGAGAGAGAGAGAGAGAGAGAGAGAGAGAGAGACAGCTGAGGCTGGCCGCGAACCCGGATCCTCCAGTCTCCGCCTCCCAAAGTACTGGGATTACAAGCGTGCGCCACCACGCCCGGCTTGATTGTGCATATTTCTGCAAGGATGCGCTCAATTTTTTTCTTCATGCATTAAATCCTGCTCTAGACAATTTCCACCATGTTTAGGACAACCATTATATCATAATAAACAAGAGAGGGACATTCGAAGACTGTATTTTCCAGTGTTATCTCTTTAAAATAGAAGGCTTTCAAATTAAGATTCTGGAGTTAAGCCAGGTGTGGTGGCGTACCCCTGTAATCCCAGTACTTGGGAGGCTGAGACAGGGAGATCACAGGTTCAAGGTGAGCCTTGGCAACTTAGAGAGACCCTCCGCAACTTAGTGAGACCTCGTTTCAAAATAAAATAGGACTGGAGGTGTAGCTCAGAGGTAGAATGCCCCTGGGTTCAATCCCCAGTACCATATTTAAAAAAAAAGATTCTGTTAATGGAGTTAAAGTAAAGAATATGAAAGATTTTTCAAGGTAGAGAATGGTTTTAAGTTTATATTCAAAATAGTTTCTGGTGGAATATTATTATGAATTAGTGAGTTCTTGGCCTTTGGAGAAACATCACATTGTACAAATTTCCTAGCAAAATATTTCCCTACCATCTCCAGAAACCGGGCGGCTCCACCTAGAAGTTCACAGAGAGTTTGACCGGTGGGGTTGGGACCTTGGGCTGTGACAGCAATGAGCCTGTCCCGGAGGCAGATTCTGTTCACAATCCTCACAGTGAGAAAAACAACCATGTCTTTTCTCTGAGCTCATGGGACTTTTCCCATGATAACAGAGGTGGACTATGAATTGGAACCACAGCTATTTCTATCAGTCAACTGCGTACAGTTGGCTATTTTAGGTATTCTTTGCTTGTTTCACAGTTCTATTAAAATGCCTTTTGCTTGTATCAGGAACCCTTTAGGATGTCCTAGCCACATCCTGCATTTTTGTCAGAATTAGACTGGAAGGGTTAAAATTCAGGGAATTGTGCGCGTCTCTGATCCTAAAGGCACTGCTGAGCCCGGGCCAGTGGGTCATAACCTCCGGTTGCACTTTCACAATGGGGGTGTTAGGCCCGAGTTTAGGCCCAATTGATCCTCTGAGCCATGCTTGCCAGCTTGAGGAGGAAAATACGGCCACGCACAGCCGCTCTCATGCATGGGGAGGGGCCCCGCAATCTCCCTTGGCCCCTGTCCTTCCATACTAGAGAGTCCCTAGTGTTCATGGTAACATTTCCATCAGCTGTGGCCATCCCACCCACCCAGGCTCTGCTATAACCTGGGACCAGGCTGCAGGCCTGCCTGGCCACCTGCAATGGAATTCAGCCGAGCGTCTTTGCAACACAGCTCTTGTTGCCCTTCTAAAAAGGGACAGACACAGCTGTGTGTGTGTGTGTGTGTGTGTGTGTGTGTATGGGTGTGTGTGTGGGGGGGATGCCCTTCACCTCTTCCCCTTCTTCCTGCCTGGAAAACGGACCCAACACCCAGAGGTGCCACAGCATCCCATGGTGGGATGAAGCCACACCCTGAGGCTGGCCTTTGGGGAGGAAAGGAGGCTGGTTCCCACTCGCCCACCTGGACGACTGGTTAGGTGAGAAAAATAAGCCCCTTGCTGGACACAGCCGCTCTTGGCGCGGTTTCTGCTGCATCAGACACATGCACTCCTGTAGTCCAGTGGGACGAGGTGCAGGTGAGACACACATGCGTGTTGGCCAAAACACCTGGCAGGTGAGCCCTGAAAGTCAGCGCGGCCAGTGTGGACCCTGGAGATCAAAGGCCTCATACCTGACTTTGCTTAGCATCACGCTGCACGGTCCCTCTCTAATAATCATTACAGCTTCGAATATATAAAAAATATATTTTTTTGGTACTGGGGATTGAACCCAACAGTGTTCTACCTCTGAACTATGCCCCCAGCCCTTTTTATTTTTTATTTTGAAGGAGGGTCTCACTAAGCTGCTGAGGGTCTCGCTATGTTGCTGAGGCTGGCCTTGAACTTGCAGTCCTCCTGTCTCTGCCTCCCAAGTACTGGGATTATAGGTATGCACCACGGCATCTGGCTTAGTACGGTCTTTTATACCAATATCTTTTCCTCAGCCTCTAGGGGGGCAGTTAAGCTTTTGTGGATCATGTGAGAATCTATTAAAACATTGACTATCCTCCTCAGAAGATGCACAGGCCCAAACTAACAACAACAACAACAACAACAACAACTGCACCATTCTGAGTGTTTCATAGACCCCTAAGACCCACCCAAGGGCCCTGGCTGGGGAAAAAACAATCTTGTTGTAGGCATATATAATCAGTTTTGATTATTTGCCTATATATGCTCACTTTGTTGATTAACAACATGTAAATTAGGTACTTGTTTGATTTTTAATTTTGTAAATTGGGGTATTCGTTCTATTCCTTGGGTACTTACGGCCAGTTCCAAATTGCTCTCATTTCATAAATGATGATCTGTAGCACAAAAAATGTAGAATTATGAAAACAACATTGGCTCAGAGTAAGAAAGTAATAACATGAAAGTATCCACGGTGGAAACTGGGTGCCCTTGGAATGCTGGTCTCCAGGCCCAGGGCCAGTTTCTTGGTGCCATTCTAGAAATGCTTCGCGTCCGCTCCTCTTGTCTTTCTTTTAATATAAATGAGGGACTTTATACTCACCGTTCTGCTTTCTTTCCTTGATGTATCTCAGAACTCCTTTCACCCGGTAATCAGAGATTTGCGTTTTTTTGTTTTAATGGCTGAACACTATTCCATCGTTTATTTAATGACCCTGTTATGGATGGATGCTTACATTGCGGCAACTTTAAAAATCCCTCTTGGCTCAGCAGGCCAATGCACTGTCTCCGGGCCAGCCGGCCAAGTGTGTGGAGAGAATGTAAACTCGTGACATCTGCTTGACTGAAGGAAATGGAAACCAAAGAGCCTCCTCTGCCGTCTTCACTCAAGACACCCCAAAAAGAAATGACAATGTTGGCAATTTACCATTTTGGATTCCATGAGTCACTGTTTCTCCTGCTGGGCTTTTGACTCATGGAAAGCCATCCGCAGGCCTGGCAGGAAAGGTGCATGTGGGGACACAGTAAGGACCCGGGCTCCAGGCGGCCCGAGTTCGGATCTCAGCTGCACACTTGCTCGCCCTGTGAGCTTGGAGAGCTTCCTTAACCCCTCTGCTCCTCCCTGTCTCACCTGTAAACTGTGGATGATAATCCTGCCTGTCTCACAGGAGATTGCCGGGATCAAATGAGTTAAAATCTCTAAAGTGCTCAGCACACTAAAAGTGTCAGGTAAGTGTCTGAGATGATTATTAGTCTTGGTGCCTGGGAATAAAACTTGGGTGGTGGGTGGGTCTCGCAGTGGGACCCAAGGTAAGGACCAGGCCTGTCTCAGAGCCCACCTGACCATGGTGCAGACACACGCACACATGCACATGTATACGCACCCTTCCCAGTGAACAAAGTCCCGGCAGTGATCAAAGTCCTGAGACCTGCACAAGTGTAAGAGGGACCCCTGCATAGACCCCACTGAGGGCCAGCAAAAGCCAAATGTGACAGCTGTGGATCTGCCACTGCCCCTCCCTTGGAGACAGGGGCCTCAGGCGCCCAACAGCCCTGGACATCCTGAATTCACATCCCTGGTGAGCTGTAAACTGCCCCTGGCGAGGCACAAGCCAATCTGCGGGAGCTTCCAGCAATCTCTCTCAGGCTGCGGGGAGGTGGGGCTGTTGCCAAGCACTGGAGGCCCCTTTGTCCCTCTGCAGGGCAGCCCAAAGTCCCAGTGACAAGGTCTGCATCAGAGAAGACTTCCTGTAAACCACGGCCTGGATTTCAATCAAGTCAGTGGGAGGGGACCTCCAGGGGACAGAGACAGAACCTGGGCCCCGGAAGAGGGGGCGCTGGTGTTGCTCACAAAGCAGAGCCACGCCGGCCCTCCTGTCCAGAAATGGAAGCTGCCTGCGTCCTCGGTCTAGCACCTGGCCATAGAAGTAACAGCGAAGCTTGTCCTCCCACGCCGGGGCCACCGAAGAATCTGATGGAAGCTTGGGAAAGCACAGATTCTCCCAGCGGCCAGTTCGGTAGGCCCTGCAGGCCCTGGAACCTGCATTCTTAATGCGCCTCCTCGTGGGTGTTATTCAGGTGATCCATGGAGAACACCTTGAAGAACAGGTGAACAGTCCCAGTGGTCACAGCATTTGCATTTTAAAAAACTACCTTAGCCTGGCATGGTGGCACACATCTGTAATCCCAGTACTTGGGAGGCTGAGATAGGAGGATCACAGGTTTGAGGCTAGCTTCAGAAACTTAGTGAGACCCTGCTTCAAAATTAAAAAAAAAAAAAGAAAAACGGTTGGGGGTGTAACTCAGAGATAGAATGCCCCTGGGTTCAATCCCTAGTACCACAGAGACAACAACAGAAAACCCATCTTAGTTGAATTCTTTAATTTTCTTCAGGTTACTAGGCCGGTACCTGATCTGCCTCCTCCCAGTGCTGTGAGAGGAAGAAAATACACGGGAATTTAAGATAATGATTATGTTTCAACCAGAGCTCGGTGTGACCTGATTAACTTGCAAAATACTCTAATAAGGTAGAGTATAATAAAATCTTGATTAATGCAAGGAAAACGATTATTTTTTAACACATTTAGAAAATAATGATATTAATAATGACACTAATAAGCTGCCTTATTCCAAGTGAAATCTGAGTGTAAGGTATAACAAGGCTCTTTCTTAGAGGGAGGGAAAACTGCCTGATGACACCAAGGGTCTCCGATAGTATTGTTGGCAGAATTTTGGGAGATGTTACACACGCATCAAAGATAGTAGATGGAGTCGTGTTTACTTGGCTATGAATTTCTGAATGCAAAACACATTTATTCTTGTTTTGACAGTTTGCGATATCCTGGGCATGGCACGGTGACATCAGCCGTCAGAATATCTCTATGTATTTTTGTACAAACCAAATATTTGAAAAATGCTAGCTATCTCCCAGGTCCTGGGAAACACACATTCATCTCCAGTGCCTGTGTGAATTATTTTTAAGTAGGTCAAGTGCCCCAAGTCTCCCAACACACATTTGTCACCTTTTCTGTCTTTAATTTCTTAACTCATCCATCACATGGAAAAATGTGATAATTAGGAATACATAAAGGTGTTGTGCAGAATGCCTTGGAGAACTGTAATCTGCTTTTCCTCAGAGGGTTTTAATGCATAATTATATTCTTATGAATTCACTGGTGCACAGAGAATCCACCTCCTCACCCCACTTCTATAGAGTGCACAGGGTCGCTTTTGTACCTTTCAGCATTACAAGGCGCGATGCTAACTTAGCGTAGATGTTACTATAAATTCCTCATTCTGTGTTTGTGGGTTCCAGCGAGGCTCTGAGTCAAAACTGAAAGTGACTCGATTCTCTAGATCTTTCCTCTCTTAGCCCGCAGGCTGGCCTTGAGCTCTGGAGTTGCCAGGCAACCAGGTGCCCGCCTCCTGCCCTCCGCATGGCTCAGGTGTCAGGGCGACTGTCCGGGGAGGGCCTGGAGCGCCCAGATGGCTCACCTGAGGCCACGGCTGTTCAGCAGTGCACCTACAGCTGCTGTTGGCGCCTAAGTGGGATGATCCACACCTTGGGCGTGAGCTGATTTTACACTTGGAGTGCAGAAAAAATACGTGGGTGTGTGAAAAATAAAGCAAGCACTTGCGATTCCAAAGTGTGAGTTTCAGCCGAGCTAGACATATGGAAAATATGACAGTGGGAAGGCTAGGGAACTAAAACAAGTAGACACAGAACTTTCTAGAAAACTTTCTAGTTTTCCCTACAAAACTCATATTTGTTCCAGCAAATTAGAAGTGCAATAAAAAATAGTATTAGGTACTAATACCTGGCTTCCATTTCCCAATGGAGTTGTTCCTCAATGGGCATTCATTCCTCCAAGGACTGATTGAATCTGAGTTTGATTTAGACTGTGACATCCTTCTTGCGCAGTGGACAGTCCGGGGCGTATCACCCAGCATCCCTGTGATGCAGGGACCCGGTTATATCTGCACTAAGGGCAAAGCTGAGAGATGAAAGGAAGAGCCTTCAGCCCAGAGGGGGCATCTCTCACTTCTTACTGCCGTCTTTCAAAGGCTTGTACACTCGGGGGTAAGGTCGGGAGACTTTTGTACTCGCCCCACGGCCACTCTGCTCCTGACAACCAAGGGCAGATGGAGCCAAGTCCCCTCCGACCTCCCACATCTGCTCTTCTCTCTCTGGGCCTCTAATACCCCAAAGCCTCCCTTTCTCCCTCTGAGCGGACTCCAGGAACCTGACTGACGCTGGAGGCCGCTCACTTGCGGGCCCAGCTTCCCATGGGTCTTAGTGTTTGGGCTGCTATGACAAAATGCCGGAGACTGGGTACTTGATAAAGAACAGAAATTTGTTGGCACAGTTCTGGAGCCTGGGACGCTCCAAGGTCGAAGTCCAAGGTCCAGGGTCCAGGGTCAAGGCACGGCAGGTTTGGTGGCTGAGAGGGCCCGGCCTCGACTTCCAAGATGGCGCCTGGTCTCTGCTTCCAAGATGGCACCTTGAACTGCGTCCTCCAGAGGGGACAGATGCTGTGTCCTCACACGGGGGAGGGCAGGCTGACCCAAAGCTGTGTGAAGCCTCTTTACTGAGGGCCTTGATCCATTGACAAGGGAAGGAGTCCTTATGACTCAATACCTCTTAAAGGCCACCTCTTAATACCATCACACTGGCCATTAAGTTTCAACACACAAATTACTGAGGGGACACCTTCAAGCCACAGCACCTCCCATCTTCCTCCCCCTTGATCTTTTTTAAGTACCTTAAACTCCAACTTCTCTGAACTACAGCTGTTCCATGTGGGGGTGGGGGCTCTAGGACCCCTCGCCTTTAATGCACAATATAAATGCATTTATAGCATTCAATGCTATCGATTCACTATGAGCACTACTTTCACTGAATTCTGTACATTTTGGTACACTGACGTTCACTTTCATTCTAATATCTTCTAATTTCCCGAGACTTCTTTTTTGACCCACAGATTAAAAGCGTGTTGCATAATTTCTAGGTATTGGGGGATTTCCGCTACCTTTCTGTACAGTCATCTGCGGTGTCCGTGGGGAACTGGTTCCAGGATTCCTGAGGATTGCAAAATTCCAGGGTGCTCAAGTCCCTTCTATAAAATGGCAGCATTTGTATATAATCTGGGAAATCCCTGGGATACTTTAAATCATGTCTAGATTACTTATAACACAATATAAATAAATAGTTGTTACACAGTATTATTTAGAGGAAAATAACAAGAAATGAGTATAGACATGATCCCCACCTCCACAATATTTTTTTTGTGGCACTGGGAATTGTGCCCCAAGGGCATTCTACCTCTGAGCTACACCCCCAACCCTATTTTATCTTTTATTTTGAAACAGGGTCTCACTAAGTTGTGGAGGGCCTCACTAAGTAGCTGAGGCTGGCTGCTGTCTCAGGCTCCCAAGTACTGGGATCACAGGCCTGCGCCACCACGCCCGCCAAGTATATGGGTATTTTTTAAAGAAAAGTCAACAAATTGAAATGGAAAATTAGGAAAAATGACTTCAGATACTTAAAAAGTCAGACACAACCAATTAATCTCTTCCAGTTTTCCTTCTCCATTAGGTAGAAAATTAAATTAGAGAAGCCAAGCTTTAAAAACACTATCCTTGCTAGGCAGGAGCAGAAAACACTAATACAAGCAATTTTAGAACAATGTGGAGAGCAGATCCGGCTGACTCCTTTCCCTACAATGCGCTTTTTTTTTTAATATAAATAGAGGGAAGGCTACATCTGTATTTTCATTAACCTCCAACTGAATGGTAGCCTTTCCTTCAAGAATGCAGGTTGGCAAGGAAGCTCGCCAATGTTACACGCTCCTGCGAGTTTTCAGACATTATATCTTCATGGGCGTTTCAGCAGTTCTCTAAATGCTTATTGCTATATTTAATTCCCTTTCTCTCTCTCTTTCCTTCTCCTCCTCCTTCTTCTTTTTTTGGTACTGGGGATTGAACCCAGGGGCATTTTATCTCTGAGCTACACCCCCAGCCCTATTTTTTTTTTTTCTTTTGAAACAGGGTGTCACTGGGTTGCTGAGGCTGGTCTTGAACCTGCAATCCTCCTGTCTCAGTCTCCCATGTACTGAGATTACAGGCATGCACCACCACGCCAGGCTACCATATTGAATCTCTGATGGACACAAGACCTATGACAAGATTGTGTTATTTTATGCCTAAAGAAACACACAGATTACTACATTGCAATTAAAAAAGTCTTTGATAACCATGTGTAAGTAAACATGATTGCTTTCCTTTGTCGTCCCAGATTTTATTTTATGCATTTACATAATTCTAAGAAGCTATGGTTTTCATTAAATTGCCAAAGGGGCCCATGGCACAAAAAGCGTTAAGTGGGCTCATTTCAATCTATTCTACATAAAACCAAATTTTATTGCAGCACAAATCAGGGACCAAACTGAAAACGTTTCCCTCAAGCCAGAAAATGAAGCATCAAGAAATGCAATTGTTCTTGGTGTGCACTTCTGTGATTTCCTTCCATCTGACCTCTTACAATCCAGGCTGGTTGTGATGCATTCATTGGTGGACACAGGCCCACTTCTTTTTTACACTGATGGTAAACACAGCATGACGCCCATTCTATCCACTCCAACAGCCCAAGCCGTCTCAGGGTTGAAATGCATTTCTATCACAGATAGGACCGATTCCCTTATTGCACCAGGCTCTTGGGATTTAGAGATGAGCTGTGACAAGGTGGTTGTCATCTAAAAAGCTTGATGTGTGACCCTGCCAAGATAGCGGACTGGGGAGTAGGCAGGAACTCTGTGTCCCACAGGTGGGGACGACAGAAAGCAGGAAGAGAGGTGTTGGAGCAGTTTGGACTAGATAATAAAAAATAAGATTAAAAAGGGGAGGGGAGAAGTGAGATTACAGGGAGAAAGGAAAGGCCTTAAGTCTGGCGACAGCACTAGCAATGGTCCAGAGGGGATCCCAGCACGGGTCTGAGTTTGGCTGCTGCTGCTATTTGGCAGGGCAGGGGATGCTGGAGGGTTGCAAAATAAATGATGTGGCAGGACAGTCAGGTGAAGATCAAGGCAAGAATTTATCACGGACACAATTGCTTTTTTTCTCTCTAGAAACCAGATCATGACTTTGTTTCCAACTAAATCTTTCTCCCTGAATATCTGGTTCTAAAGAACCCCGACAAATTCCACAACTTTGTTAGATATCATTATCAATAATATCAATGTCAAGATCAACATCAACAAAGGTCTGTAGGCTTTCACTGAGCTTCTTGGATTCTGAGGGAGGCAGCCTGTGGGTTCAAGTGTGTCCCAAAGACACATCGAAGTCCCAACCCCCAAGACCTGTGACTATGCCCTTATTTAGATATAGGGTCTTTGCATATGTCATCAACTTAAGATGTGGTCACCCTGGATTAGGGTGGGTCCTAAATCCAATGACTGTCACCCATATAGGAAGAGAAAGATCTGGACACAGACGCGGATGGCCACGACACCTTGATTTTGCATGGAGAAGGCATTTCGGGTGTGGTAAGCCACCCAGTTTGTGACACTTCTTCGTTAGGAGGCTTTGGGTTAAAATCCCTGCCTTTCCTATTAGGTATGTGTATGTTCTAAGATCACCCTGAAGTGTGTCCTTACCTGCAAAATGGGTGCGAGGACTTGCAGGTATTGGCAAGGCTGGTGTGATCGTCAGCTTTCTGTTATTGTAACAAAATACCCAGGGGAAGCAACTTAGAGACAAGGTTTATTCCTGCCCACAGTTATGGAGGATTTAGTCCATGATCTGCTGGCTTGCTGCTTTGGGGCAGCACAGTACACAGTGGGGAGTGCACAGTGAAGGAGGCCCGTTCACCTCATGGCTGGGTGCAAAAAAGAGAGGAAGAGACCAGTATCCCACAACCCCCCCCCGTGGGGACACACCCCCAATGATCTAACTTCCTCCCACTGGGCCCTGCCTCTTAAGGATTCCTCCACCTCCCAATCGTCCCATGCTGGGGACCCAGCCTTTACCACATGGACCTTTGGACACTCCAGATCCAAATGAGAGGAGCTGGAAGTAGCGTACACACACAGGGAAGAGAGGCCAGCTCACCAGGGGCCTCTGCTCCTTGGAGAAGCCCTGGCCATGTGAGGGCTCAGCCTCTCACTGTCCATGTTTCCTCTGGTCCCCGTACCGTGTCCACACTGCAGACATGCCATGCCCAGACCTGGCCTCTCTTTGGTCTAGCTGGTTCCTACTTGGCCTTTGGACCTTGGATTGAAGATACTTTCTCAAGTGGGCTTTCCGCAATCCCCACACCTTCCTGGGGCCTCTGTCTCGGGCTGGTCTCCAGGAGCAGTGCCTGCACCCCGCTCTCCCCAGTGGTCCACTACTCCAGCGTGGGGTTTCTGTGGCTTGCTGTGACCACGCCTGGTGCACACACAAGAAGCTCGGTCCTCAGCTCTATGATGGGGCTGGGGCTGCCAGTTCCAGGTGAGCGGGACTAAGAGTGAGGCAGGACACCACGTGTTTCCTTTGGGTGCTCTGCGTAGCACCGATTCCCATTTGGTTAGTGATGACTGAGCCTCCCACATGTCAAGAGCAACTAAATTAATAGCAAGAGAGTTGATGCTGACCACACCCCCTGCCACACTGTCACCAGGGTGACTGCAGAGGGTGAGGGAGCCATCGGTCTATGCATAGATACTTACACTAGATTTTATTTTTGTTTTATTTAAAGTCAGGTTGGGTACAGAAACACACGCACACACTTAACGGGTTAAAATATCCAAATAAAATTTACTGCAACTTTTGTAGAATTTAATTTGTGCTACAAGACATGTTGCATAGGAAACTATTTAAAGCCCCTGAGGAAAAATATCCATGGTTTAAGGTGCAACTGGTTTTGTTTCTTCTTTGGGGAGGAGGTGAGAGATGATCTGTGGGCAAAATCGGAGGCGAGGAGTGGAGAAGATTTGAGCTCAGTTCGTGTGATGATCGGACCGTGTGACTTGGCTCTTCCAGCAGAAAATGTGTAGCATTTCTTTGTCAGTTGGTCTTTAGCGTCTGAATCAGTAGATATACAATGATGTTTCAGCCCAAGGAGGGATTGCACACTGATTACACTAAGTCATTAACACGTTTCAAGAAAGTAGTTTAAGAACATGAGGTTCAAGGGGTCATAAATGGCCCAACATCCCTTCCCACAAATGCAAGGGCATCTGGCCAGTTATTGGTCACCCCACGCTGCAGGTCTGCCGGCTACCAGTCCTGCCTCTGACTCCCTTCTGAGGTGCCACAGCCACTAGGCAATTGTGGAATTCAACACAGCATGTGATCAGAGCTGATCAACCCTGATGGTTATTAATGAAACCCTCTGCCAGGCTCCTGAATTTACACGGGAAACATTTTCATTATCAGAAGATGTTCAACCTGCTCAGATCATCTTTACCTTGTACAAAAAAAAAAAAAAATGGTTTCCCCAATTGATTTCCAAGGAGACACAGGTGCACTGGGAAGGGGGAAGGTGGAGTCTTAGCTGAAATGGAAGGCAGAATTTGGCAACTGGCAGCTGGCGCACAGCGTCGCTTGGGAGGCCAGCTGGTCTCTGCAATGGACGTGGCAAGAGTGGGGGCCGCCCAGGCTCTGGCTGCGGGTGAGCCTTTCTTCCTGCCCACAGAGGCGGCTCTGCAGGAAGCACCCCTGCCCCCGAGGGAGACGAGCTGCAGGACCCCTCAGTCTCAAGTTCTTCTGAATGACTCACCGCACACAGGAGGGGCCGCAGAGACCCTCACCTCCCGGCTGCTTCCTGATCTACTGGCAGAAACATCCCATGGCACCCACCTGCTACAGTGGGGTCTACCTGTCCACCAAAGCTCACGGGAGGCTCCCATGTTCTGTGGATGGCCACTGACTGCGGCTCGAGGCTAAGACAATAAGAAGAGGGAGCGAGCCCAGGGCACCGGGACGTGTGGGCAGGACCGACCGTGCCCGTCCGCTGACGATGCGCTCCGCCACCTGCTTCACTACACACAGGAGTGGAAAGGTCCCAAACCCAAGAGGCCTTCCTGCTGGGGGTTGAAATGCAAAGTATGGCTGGGAATCGAAATGCCCCATGGCCTTTAAATACCTATATACATCTGTAACATAATTTAAAAAGGTCTTTAAACAACATAAAAACCTCGACAGCATCTGTCCCTACTAAGTTTCTTTTTTTTAACCTTTATGGTCCATTAAAAAAGTAGATACCAACTTTCTCATGTCCCCTCCCCAGTCTTTTAAAAAAAGTGATTTTTAAATTTAATTTACACTTAAACAAATAGAAAGCTATTTGATTGGCAACGACCTGCATTAGAAAACGCCCTCGGGCGTGCCCCTGGTTGGCAGAGGGGGCGGAGCCTCGAGCATCCGTGGTCCTGGGTGTTGGCCAGGCTGGAGACCCGCCTCTGTCCAGCAGCAGCGCCCCCCGCCCTGCGCAGCCCTCAGGGTGGACAGTCAGGGCTCGAGCGCCAGGGCACAGGAGGACAGGGGACCTGTTTAGATCACAAAGTCGTCATGGTCCACGGGGCTGAAGGCGGCCGCCCGCAGGATGTCCAGGGAGTTCACCAGGATCAGGGTCCCCGTGAGGTGTTTCCAGCGCTTGGTGATGGGGTTTTTCATCTTGTCCAGGCCTATGTGCAGCTCCTGGATGACATCTCGGTAGCTGTCCCCGATCTGGTGGCTCCAGGTGAGTAAGAAGTCATATGCAGGTTTCCACATGGCCTGGGCGAAGGAGTCCCCAAAAAACAAAAACGGAGAGAGGAACAAAGATTAGGGGAGGGCGGGAGATTCGTGCTAATTACTTGGTGCAGTTCCTTTGGTCACTAAGACACTCTTTAAGAGTGAAACAGCCAGGCGTGGTGGCACACACTTGCAATCCCAGTACTTGGGAGGCTGAGACAGGAGGATTGCAGGTTCGAGGACAGCCTCAACAAGTAGTGAGACTCTCATCAGCCTAGCGAGACCCTGTTCCAAAATAAAAATAAAATAGAGCTGGGGGTGTAGCTGGGAGGTAGAATGCCCCTGGGTTCAAAAAAAGATTGAAAGGAGCCCACAGAAGAAACAGGTGGCACTGTCTCTCTGCTGGGACAGCCATGTCACAGGAGGAAGGACAGAATTCTGGGTGAGAGCAGACACACAGCAAATGGCGTCTGAATAAACAGGTAGAATTCCTCTTCCCTCACAATCCCAGCAACACTTCACTGTGCCGATAAAGGACGCCTGACTCGTGGGACTTCCTGCTTCCTGGGTCTCGTAAGCCTAAACCATCTTTGTGTGGTGTGTTGTACTGGGGCCCAGGGATGTTCTACCTCTGAGCTACACCTCAGCCCTATTTTATTTTTTATTTTGAGAGAGTCTCGCTAAGTTACTGCACTCTGCCCTTCAACCGGCGATCCTCCTGGCCTAGCCCCCCAAGTACTGGGATGACAGGTATGCATCACTGTGCCCTGCTAGGCTGACCCACCTTTCAGGAAGCGCCCAGTGACCTCCACAATCAAGTGAGAATGTAAGGAGCCGCAGAGCAAGGCTCTGCCGTACCGGCTTTGCCAAGGTTAGGTAACATCCCAGGTACTGATCCAACACAGGGACTGGGCAGGCCCAGCCCGGCCCGGCCCTGGGGCTGTGCTCATAGGCTGCTCAGCAGTACTGAAGGCGGCCCGAGGGCAGGACTGGCAAGGAAGGGCAGTTCCTCGCCATCTTCCACGCCATCCCAAGAAGGATCCTGACATCAATTCGCCTGCTCCCACCGAGGCAGGGCGCACCGTGTGCTGGGCACGTACACACCGCGTCTCACTTTACCCACAGACTCTGTGAAGTGCGCCTTTTATTACTGCACCGCCCAGGCCCAGGGAGCAGAGGGGAGGAGAAGCCAAGTCCTCAGGAGTGGGTCCCTCACCTCGCTGTCCACCACACCATTCCTGTCGCGGTGGGGAGACTCGTACGCGTCCATCTGCTGCTTGGAGACCTTGGCTAGCTTCTCAGCCAGCTCCCGCCAGCGCTGCGCCACCTCGACAGCTGTGGTCAGGAGCACAAAGTCCTGGATGAGTCTGACCACCAGGCCCTGGCAGTCCATCTTCAGTAAGGCCTGAGGAGCAAGGAGCAGAGAATGAGGCAGGGCCGGGCCAGGCCACGACCACCCAGAGGCCAATGGCGGCGGTGCTCAGAGCTGCGAGTTCCACAGCGGCGCACGGCAGGAACAGGCGGCGAGCAGGTGTACAGGGCTGGAGACGGTTTCCACCCTAAATTCATGTTCCAGAACCTCAGAATGTGACCGCACATGGAAACAGGGCTTTTGCCACTGTGAGGAGCTGAGGCGAGGTCAGGCTGCATCAGGAAGCCTCCAGGGTCTGTGTCTTTTTTGTGTGTGTGTGGTACTGGGGATGGAACCAAGGGGCATTCTACCTCCGAGCTCTACTCCCAGCCCTTTTTTATTTTTTGTTTGGAAAACAGGGTCTTGCTAGGTTGCTGAGAATCTCACTAAGTTGCTGAGGCTGGTCTCAAACCTGTGATCCTCTTGTCTCAGCCTCCCAAGTACTGGGAGCATCTGTGCTTAGCGCCCAGGCCCCAGGTGGCCTCATCTTCTAGGTAACAGAACACGTCACAGTCACCTGCTTCTGATTCACGTTGTTCCTGGCAGGAGGGATCAAAGCCGCTCCTCCCCAGGGGCCCTGGGCACAGAACATAAAGGTTCTGAGAAGTGCAAGCCACTCCGGCCCCACCCAGGGGAGCCCAGGCTCCCCTGAACGAGCGAGCGGGGAGGTGGTGCTCCCGATGCCAGGAGAGCTGTCTTCCATTCACACACTCGGCTCCACTGACATAACTCTGATTGAGCCCCCGCTGGTTTAGCTTGCCACAAAGCTGCCCAGCAACAGGGGGTAACTTACACATTTTAAGGGAAAATGCTGGGTGTCCACCAAGTCTTAACAATGGTGACATTTGCCAGCAGGACGCCCCCCTTATCCCGCCCGGTGGCTCCCTCCATGAGCACACACAGGTACACACAGGTACACACAGGTGTACCAAGAATACCAGGAACTCTGACTCCGCTGGAATCCTAACCCTGACTGAACTACAGTTTACGTCAGGATGTCAGGGTGACCAGACCTCATCTCTAAAGGGACGATCATGCGTATCTGTGGCTCTGTGGGCCACACCGTCTCTGCTGCATCTTCCCAACCCTGGAGATATTTACAAGCATGAGAGGGGGCGGGGAGCATAGGCCTTAGCTGTCAGCCTGTTTTATGAGATCTTAGGTGCACACAGCGAGGTGCCATTTGGGGGTTTGCTGTATGTTCACTCTACTCTGCCGCACCCCATGTCGCCGGGGATGGCCCAGGCTGCCTTCTTTCCTGGATCAATAGCACAGCCAGTGGTGTGGTCCTTAAGGGTCCCCTGGGACGGGGGAACTGCTTCTTCATTTGCAGGGAAAGGCAGGTTTTCTCCCAATGCAGAGAACCCCCATCCCATTCTCTCCGGCCCCCCAGCTCTCTCATTCCCTGGCAAGCCCCGTAGTCCTCTAGCTCCACTCCTGAAAACAGCTGCCTCCCTTGACGTGCATCCTCCTGCTTTCTCACAGAATCTTCTCCATGGAGGCCACTACACCCCTATTTCCTTATCCCCCACATCCTGACTTTGCCACAGCATCGATGACCCTGGGCCGCCAGGACCAGCCCTGATGGGGTCTGGGCCCCTTCAGCAAACTCCCCCCGAGGCTTCGAGGCCCCGTGTCTGACTGTCCTTCTCCATCTCTAGCCTCCCCACCATGGGATAGAGACAGCACATCCTGTCACAATGGTATCCTGAAAATTAGAAGAGTCTCTCCATCAAAAGCTTGCTGTGAATGAAAACATCCCCTTTGTAAAGAGCCGGCTCCTCTCCCTAGGGCCCTCCACACAGCCGCTCTCCCATGAAGCGACACTGCCCAGGCTCACACAGGTGCACGCAGGGCACGAGCAGAATCCTCCCCTCGCCCAGGGCTTCCACGATTCGCATGACATGCGCTTCCCACTTGGGCTTCGACACACTCGGAGAGCCTCCTGAGACCCACCAAGGCGGGAGAAGGGGCGTCAAAGGATTTCAACGCCTTACAAAGGACGGACTTCGTAGTTCCTCCTCTTCATACCCCGTCCCCCGCCCCGGTCAGGCTCACGGAAGTGGGAGGGAGGACGCACACCGACAGGATGACAGGACAGGTCACCGCTGTGGCCACAGCGCTGGGCACCTGTGGAACTTTAAAGAAAGTGTTTCCTGTTGCTCTGAGGCCTGGCTCCCCGGAAGTGACACTCACTCCCCCTGTACCCAGTGGTGCTTCTCTGGTCCCTGGAGCGGCCTGCAGGGACAGAGGGCAAGGAGGGGCCTTGTGGCAGGGTCTGTGAGGGGAGAAACCGAAGCAACCAGGGCCCGTCAGCAGCCACTGAAAACCATGGGCGCCGCCACACTGCAGGGGGGACGGGCCCCATGTTATTGTGCAAAGCCGCCAGGGTGCATGCTGCCAAGGGAAGGCAGACTGAGGGACAGCCGTGGAGACATCCCACTGAACTGAGTGGCAACCGGCATGTGCGGTCCACGCTGCTAGCACGGGCAGCTTCCTGGGGGGCGGGCGAGGAGGACTTCCTTCTCTGCCTTTGCTACGCAGTACTGCCAAGTATCAACGTGAAAACACACACTGCTTCCACAAAGAGGAAAACGAACCAGGATGATTTTTGTTCCAGAAAAAGCAGAACCTGGGATGAGCTGAGGTACATGTGTGAGCCCAGAGACCCCGGAGCAGAAGGCCAGCTGTGATGACACACAGCATGCGAACCACAGAGCCCTCCGATCCCGACTGGCCAGGGGCCGAGGGGCACCAGGCGGGGCAGCAGCCAGCCCCTCTCGCCACTGACCGCTGGTGTGACGTCAGAGGGAGGGCAGACGGGTGGCAAGCAGATCTGCGTGAGCCTGGTGGGCATCACGGCCACAGACACACCTAGATTCTTAAGGTAGGGCGACCTGGGTGCATATCTCACCGAGTCCCCATCACTTCCCCCTGGACACCTGACCCCTCCCAGGGCCCACAGAAGGCAGTACGAGCACCAGCCGCCCAGGAGGCTCCATCCCAGGGTCCCATGCCCCGTGTGACCCCGAATCCCCGTGCGGCACATTCTCCCCTCCCACCCGCTGGGCCTCAACCCCACTCCACATGCTTCCCATGCTTCCCAGGGCTTGCCCATGCTGCGCACCCCAACCTGGCCGCCGCTCCCCTGGGCTCCTACACATCCTCCAGGCACCTGCACCCCATGAGCCTTTCCTCGTCTCCCCTGGCTGAGGTCCTTTCATGAGCCTGTCCCCTGCTCCCATAGCCGTTCACACCAAGGGGCTCTCACAGGAAAGGCCTTGCCCCACAGCACTGGAGATGATCAGTGGGCACCGAGTCCAGCACCCACACCTACCTGGCTCCTGGCTGCTCTTCCTGGTTCTGTTAGAAGCTGTGGCTGAGACCCCAACCCCGTCAGCTCTGTCCTACCTACAGAACTTGAGCTCACAGCTCTTTGGACCCACAAGGCCTGGCTCGGCAGAGGTCCTGCCCCCCCCCCCCAGGCCCTCCAGGACTCTGTCCACCCTCCCAGTGACTTCCTCTGGGCCAGTGGCACATCACCCAGGACCACCCAGTCAATAGGGTCTGGGGTGCCGTCAGGGCTGGGCCTCCCGTGAGATGGCCCTGGCCAGGTCAGCAGCTCCGGGCAGGCGGGACCACAGCTGTGCAGGTCTGTGGCAGGCCACAGGCAGGGCATGGTGGCCCGGTGGAGATACGGGGGCAGGGAAGGAGGGATGAACGACCCGGCTGGTGGCTGCAGTTCCTTGCCACCTGCGCCTTCCTAGTTCACCCAGACACTGCCGGAAGCAAGGGATTCCCACAGTAATACTGAAATCCGTCTTTTTTTGTTTGTTTGGTTTTAGTACTGGGACTGTACTCAGGCACTCAACCTCCAAGCTACCCCCAGCCCTTTTTATTTTGAAACAGGGTCTCACCAAGTTGCTAAGGGTCTCACTAAGTTGCTGAGGCTGGCCTCAAACCTGCGATCCTCCTGCAGGATCTGGAGGACGTGTAGGAGGATGTGGGGACAGGCATGTGCTGGCTTGAAAGCCATTTTAAAGTGGGAAGGGGACGGGGTCTAGCTGTGACCTTGCTGGGGAGGCGGCAGGTCAGAGTTGCAGGAATCCTGAGTGTCCAGTGACAACAAACCCAGAGAAATGCAAGAGTGTCCAGATAAATCAGCCGTGTTTTTTTCTAGGTGCTGGCACCATGAAAACTCACCTACTAATCCCAGTACTGGGGAGGCTGAGACAGGAGGTTCACAGGTTCAAGGCCAGTCAAGTGCTAACTAAGCAAGACCCCATTTCAAAATAAGGGCTGGAGGTGTAGCTCAGAGGTAGAATGCCCTGGAATTCCATGTCCAATACCACACACAAAGCAAAACAAACCCATCTGGCTGCTCCCTGAGCACACTGCGCTGGCGCCTGGCGGGGAGGCCGGCACAGGGCCAGTTTCACTTTAGTACCAGGAAACCCGCTTTGCCTCCGGAAGCCCCGGCCAGGGCAGGCTTTCACTTCTACCTCCGGTAGAGGAGGGCAGAGGGGCTCAGGCTCCCAGGACCCCCATCCCTCCACAGACCAACCCAAGGAAGCACAAAGTCCTCTCCAAAGTCCTTTTTATTCGCCGACCCGAATAAAAAGATTTTGATCATTTAGAGGAAACTGGAAAGCAATGAGTCGAAACGCCACCTTCTCCATCCCTGCTTGTCCCTGTGGGAGGACGCGTGTGGCATCACACCTCGCCTCCACCCGCTCAGGTTTTCAATACTGCCTGTGTCCCATGGAAGCCCCTGATTCTGCCATCGATGGAGAATGTGACCCCAGCTCCCCCAAGGGAGCCATCCTCCCACGTGCAGAGCTGGGGCCACCACGGGACCAGGCCACTGGAGTGGGGCACTGGCTTCTGGAATCTGCATTCCAAGGGTGCCAGGGGTGTTGGCTGAACTGCCAGCAGGCAATGGCTGGAGGGAGGGACCCGTGTCGCCTTCTCAGCCTCCAGGACGACCGACTTCCTCCTCACTCAAACCTCCGCCACTAGATCCCCAGGGATCTCCTGTTGCCCTTCCAACTGCCACTTCTGGCTCAGTCTCCCGGTCTTTGCCCCACGCTCCGGCACCCCACATTACCATGGTCGCTGTCTGTGCCACAGTGGACTGACCCGGGCCTCCCTGACTTCGAGGGGCAGGCACAGAGTGCTCACCTGTGTCAACTCAGGCACACCCAGCCCAGCCGTTCTGGGCACATTCACGCAGAATGGCGGGTGTGGGGTGAAAGGTGGGGAATGGGAGAGCGGCGCAGGGCTGCCTGGGGTCCCAAGAGCCACAGCTCACTTGTCAGGAGGGGAACGAGGCCCCCATAGAAGGCAAGGCTGAATCTGCATCTGCCACCCAGAGAGGTAGAGGGACAGTGTCTGCCCCAGCTATGCCCAGGGAGACGAGGCAGCTGGCAGAACTTGTTAGGGTTAGGCGCCCATGGGCGGAGGGGGCAGAGCCCAGCGGCTGGAGGACTTGGAAAGGGCTCAGGAGATGCTCCTGGGGGCCGAGGACAGCGCATGTCCCTAAGTGTCACACTTCCTCCCTGCCCAAGTCTAAGAGCTCCAGTTTACTGTGCTGGCCAAGCAAAGGCTGTGCTCACCCCAGCTCAGAGCACCCCAAGATGAGGGCACAGCACAGAGAGACGCAAAGGCTGTGCTTGCCCCAGATCAGAGCACCCCAAGATGAGGGCACAGCACAGAGAGAGGCAAAGGCTGTGCTCGCCCCAGCTCAGAGCACCCCAAGATGAGGGGCACAGCACAGAGAGACGCAAAGGCTGTGCTCGCCCCAGCTCAGGCACACCCCAAGACAGGGGGTGCACAACAGAGACAGGGAAAGGCTGTGCTCACCCCAGATCAGATGCACCCCAAGATGAGGGCACAGCACAGAGACGCAAAGGCTGTGCTCGCTCCAGATCAGAGCACCCCAAGATGAGGGGCACAGCACAGAGAGAGGCAAAGGCTGTGCTCGCCCCAGATCAGACGCACCCCAAGACAGGGGGTGCACAACAGAGACAGGTAATGGCTATCCTCACTCCAATAGACACACCCCAAAACAGGCGTACACAGCAGAGCGAGGCAAAGGCTGTCCTCACCCCACAGACTCACCCCAGGAATGGGAGGAGGGGCCTCAGCGGAGTGGCTGGAGGCGGCAGGTAAGATGAGGCGAGTATCACACCAAGACGAGGCCGGCTTTGGGGCCGAGGTTCTACCAGCTCTGAGTCAGAGCCTGTAGGGAATCTGACCAAACAGGTCTGCTCCCAAGAGATCTAGATGGAGATGGTGGGGCACAGGCCCTGCCGCCCTCACCCCACCGCTCCCCTCCGAGAGCACTGAGAGGCTCAGAAAGGCAGCAGGGAGAGACCCCAGGACCCTGTCCTGTGTCCCCAAGGACCCCGCGAGCTGACTCCTCCCCCAGGCTCAGATCTGTCCCGGTGATCCAGCACACCCCGGCAGGGCCCACGTGCACCGGGCTCGCCCCAGGGGCAGACACCCGCCGGGACTTACCATCACCAGCTCCTTCTGGAAGGACTTCCGGTCCTTGTTCTCGGGGTTGTTGCAGTCTTCCTTCAGCTTCTCCAGGACGGACGCCACCCGCTCGGGCTCGCTGTCCAGCTCGGCGCGGCAGAAGAAGGTGAGCGGCAGGCTGGCGTAGCCCAGGGCGTCGGCGAAGGCGCGCCAGCTGCTGACGTTCTCCATGAGCAAGGTCCGCACGGACGCGTAGATGTAGGTGAGGAACTTGCAGGGCCGCAGGATCTGCTCCAGCAGCACCGAGGTGCTCAGCTCGGGGCCCGCCAGCAGACTGGGCCGGGCCTTGCCCACCACCAGCACGTTCTTGGCGTGCACCAGGCCCACCTTGCCTTGGTAGTAGCCGATGTACCACTCCTTGGTCCACAGCTGCCCCTTCAGCCGGATGCGCTCCTCGCTGAGCAGGGCCACGGAGTCGCCCTTCTTGTACTCCAGCAGGTAGTGGTTCTTGTTCTGCCGCACCACCGTCTTGAGCAGCTTACCGAACTTGAGGCTGGACACGGGGCGGTCCTGGAACGTCGGGTACTTCGTGGTGGCGGCAAAGGGGGACAGGATGATTTTCCCGACCTCGTTCTTCTTGAGAAACCTCCTCTGCCCGGAAGGCTTGATGGCGCTTTTGGGGGGCGGCTGCGGCGTCTGGACGCAGAACTGGGTCAGGATGGCCTCCTGGTCGTCCTTCACCTGCACCCGCAGCGTGAAGTCGGAGAGCTCGCCGGGGTTCTGGCAGGCGATGGGGAAGATGAGGCGGCTCACCTTGCCCAGCTTCATCTGGAATCCGCGCACCACCTTGGCCTGCTCGCTGGTCTTGACCTCGTAGTTGGTCATGTTGGGGAACATGCAGACCTTGAGGTCCTGGGGCCGGGACAGGAGGAACTGGTGCTTGCCCCACAGCTGCAGAGCCACAGGGGCAGGGCTGGGCGTCTGCCGGGTGACCTCGCTGACCAGGAGCGTCTTGGGGGCACAGTCATGCCCGAAGATGGTCACCACTGTCTTGAAGGATGGGTGGATGTGTTTGGGACCATAGAGACCCACGGTGACCTTCTTATTGATAAAGTCCCACACGGTGGAAGGGTAGAGGATGGTGGGGCCGTGGGCAACGATAGCCAAATACATGCAGGGCTCCAGGTTGTCCAGCTGCACCTGGACCGTGTCCCCGTAGCTGTAGGCGAGTGGGACTGACACGTAGGGCCCTTCCTTCGAGTCGCTCCGCAGACACTGCAGGCCCACTGTGCTTTTGCTAAAAATGTCATTTTTCACCTCGGCGGAAATCTTCATCTCCAAGATGATGAAGGTGTGCACCTCCAGGTTGCTGAGCTTGACCTCCAACACGGGGCTGATGCTGCTGGACTTGTCGCTGTTGAGTTCCAGTGGGGGGTCCAGCAGGGCTTTCATGGAGATCTGTTGCGTCTCCCCAGGGGCCACGTGGCCCTCGGGCACATGGATGCTGATGCTGGTGTCCGGAAGCTGCACAGAGCCCCCGGAACTATCCAGCTTGCACACGATGTTCGTCTCCACCGCCTGGGTCTGGCCCCAGCCCGGGCTTTGGCCGAGCAGGTCCAAGTCATGGCAAGACCGGGCCAGCTTCCGGTGGTTCAGCCAGGCAGTTCGAAAATCCTCCCGGCTCTGGAACTGCTCAGGAGCCGGCGATTTCAGACCCGTGAAAAAGCCCGATGTTGCGGGAGCGTCCGACTTGGCCTGCAGGACGGAGAGCTCGGAAAGGCTGTAGGAGCGCTTGCTTCGGAAGAAGGGGTTGTCCCGCTTGACCGGCTGCTCTGCGGGGAGTCCGTTGGTGGGTGGGAGCTCGTCAAAGATGTTGCCGGTGCTGTTCGTGGTCGCTGAGCTGGACTCGGTGAACGAGGACGTGCCGGTGTCAAAGAGCAGCAGGTCCACAGTACTCTTGGGATTCAGCTCATCCAAGCTGGGCATAACTTGCACGTTCCCATTCAGAAATGGGTTTGTTTGGACTCCGTTCCAGAAAGGGTTATTACTGTATGCTTTGCCCGATCCTTTCTGGTCATCCGTCCACCCCCCGAGCAGGTCCAGCTCCTTGGCCACTTCGTCTGGGCTGTCCGGAAGATTGTCTATCATGCCGCTGTCGCTCAAGGTGGAGTTCCGGTAGTTTAAGGGTTGCACGTAGGAGGAAGGGATGTAGCCCATTTCGGTGGTGTTGTGGGCGTACCACCATTCGCCGCCCGATGTATCCAGGACGTAGAGGTGGTCGCCCTTGGAGAACTTCAGGGTGGTGAAGTTGGTCGGGCAATAGTCCTTGATTGCGATCACTTCCTTTGCATTTCCAAAAGGTGTGGTGCTGTCCACGAGCAAGGCACTGGGAGAAGGCACTGCACAAAAGACAGAGATAGACAGTGACATGGGGCCGGGGGAAGGTGACTAAGAGACAGGGCACCGAGAGGCGGCCACAACCAGGGAAGTAACCGGCAGAAACAAACCAAAGTGCAATTCCATATGAACTTCACCTGGCCAACACCACCCCCCAGAGCCCCACTGCTCCGCCACCTGGTCACTTCCCAATCCGACAGTGTGACCGAGGCAGACAGACCACCGGAGGGTCTCTTGACCACCCGCGGAAAGGCAGATCTGCACAATGAGACAGTTAACATGTCCCTATGTTTTGAACATCACATTTTGACCAAATTTTTCATTCTCTAACTTTTTTTTTAAGGGATCCAGGGGGCTGGAGGGGACACAGTGGCCGGGGACAAATGTGGGCCTATAGAATAACAGCAGCTTGTAAATGACTGTGAGGCTGAAACAGAGGACAATGGTGTGCGAGGAGAGCCCATCCAGGTGCGCTGGTGGACGCGTCTCTCCTCCTGAGATCGAAGTTCAGCTGATGGCCCTCAGGAAGGGGCCAGAGGAAACTATGCTTCCTTGGTGGGACTGTGGACAGACAGGAGCTGTCAGAGGGACGCTCTTCCCCACAGCTGCTGCCGACTCTCCTTAGTTTAATCAGCACAGCGGGTGCCATCGTGGGGCCCTTCCTCTGCTATCGACCACTACAGCATAGAACTGATGGGGTTCAGGGCACAATACCCCCAAATACAGCACCTGGAGTTTCTGAATCCGAGGAGCAGCAGGTGCAGAAGGATGTGGAAACTTCCCCTCCCATCAGCTCCCAAGAGCCCTGTGAGGTGCCCTCCTATACGTACACTAGGAGCCCTCGGTGCCCTTCCCTACAGGACACCAAATGTCTTTTCATCCCGCTGTCTTCTCCGCTCCACGCCAGGATCCATGCAACCTCCCATGGAAGCATTCTGGCTTTGCCTTCTACCTGGGTCTTCATGTCCTTAGGAAAGGAAGGCTCCTTGTCATGCAAAACCTACTAAGCCTGTGCGCTCTGCCCTGTTCATCTGACTTTTGTAAGAGGCCCCGCTGGGAAGGGCAGAAGGAAAGCTGCGTTCCCTCCTTTCCGTACCCTATACATTTTTTGCTCAGGGGGGGGAGGGCTTCATCTCCCAAGAGGACACAAGCCCCGTGAGAGCCTCGAAACTCGCCCTGGCACGCGGGTGAGTTTCCTCAGGGACTGGAGTGAACAGAACAGTTGTGAACGAGAAGGATGCAGGGCGGTCCCAGCTTGCCTCTGCAGGTCTCATCTGCTGACATGAACGGGCTGCAGACAGGGAAATGGGAGAGAGGCACGGCCAGTTTATTTGATGACACACAGTTCTACGTGACACGGAGCCTTGAGATGAGGCCCAGAGACCCGGGGTGAACGATCTGTTTTTAGGCTTAGATCGAAGGAGCAGGGACAGCCATGTGAAGAAGCAACTGCAGGGAAGGGTGTGAGCTGATGGGGCAGGGGGGACCGCTCGGTTCTGGGGCGAGGGTCTTCAATTCTTTATGGACAAATGTCACCCAGAAAGGCAGGGAAAGGCAGTTTCTAGGCTAATAGCTAGATCGGGGGAAGGGCCCCGCTTCTCCCACCCACCTGGAGAAGAGGAATTCTAGTTTCTAGAATGAGGGGGGAGAGTGAGGGAGGCAGGGCTAAGTCAGAAAGAGACTTCATTTTGCAGTATGGCGTTGAGAGACCGGGGGAAAGGGAACGGGCCAGGCTGAGGTCGCTGGACACACAAGCCCTTCTCTCCTGCTTCTGTGGCTGGTCACAGTCTCCAGCAACAGAACCACTCAGTTTCCTTGACATAGCTACTGGAAATAAAAATTAAAAACAGATGAGAGTTGCATAAAGCTTGCCAGCCATTAAAATCCTGTTAGAATCCCTCCAAAGGTATATTGGTATTATGCTCCCTGGAATAATTAATTCCCTTACAGTAATATTTCCAAAATTAAAAAATAAAACCAAGGCAATTACGCATGCTTTGTGCATAGCCTACAATGTATCAATGCAAATTATCATTTTAGTTTTACCAGACTGAAGAATAAGAATGGTTTTAGTTAAAATTCCAAGCACTCTCCTCGGAAGAGCAATGTTATTTCACTCAAGGACCGAGCTCATCCGAGGGGAAACGGCCCTCTTCCCTCGGGGACCCCGTGGGTGCGGGCTGTGGTGTGAACTTCCTCTGGATGACACCCTCCACCAGCCACTGACACCAAGTGCTAGGGACATGGGAGAGGGGACACCCGTCCCACCCAATGCCAGAAAATCCTACGGAATCCCATCGTAATGAATTCTGGGGAGGGCTGCCCATATTCACAGCTACCTGGATTTTCATACAAAAAGCTCCCTGGGTGTTAGGAAGTTCGGCGCACTGAATAATACATTTTCTGTCCCTCTGCCTAAGTTTTTACACAGGCGAGACATTAATCAGGGTAAAGACTTCACAGCAGGTGTGTTGGCTGGAACATGCTGTCCCCTGAAGTCTGTAGGCTGGGAGGGGAACATGTGAAGCTGCTGGCTGGGACGTGGCCCTGGGAAGCAGACTCTAGGGGGTCTCTGCTCGGGCTGAGGTTCCTGTTCCTGCTCCACCCCAGATTCCCACCCCCCCCCCACACACCCCAGTAGAGCAGCCCCTGCCTGCACGCGACGCTCTCTGTCTTCAGATCATCATCATCATTTTTTATAATCCGGCTCCCTACCCCTTGCTTTAAGACCCCGGCCTAAACCACAACCCACGCTCACATTCTCTCTAGCTTTAACTCTGCCTCTTTGGGCTATCAAGTCAGAAAACAATGCCCATTATCCAGACTATAAAAAATAAATGGTTCAGGTATTTATAGCAACATCCACGAGCCCTGCTGCTGTGTTGTAAAATCTCCTGGTTCCCTCCACTCATCCTTTAAGGTACATTTAAAGTGATGCTCAGGGCCGCAAGAAGAATGCAAGGACAGGGAGAGGAAGACGAGGAAGACGTTAGGGACACAGTGGAAGGGGGCAACCAACCGACGAGAGAGACGCACGCATGGCACGTCAGGGTCGAGTGGAGGACCGCAGCTTCACTCAAGAAACACTTAGTACCGAGGGCTAAGGACACAAAGGTCAAATTCCTACAGCCAGCCGTGCTCTAGGGAGGACACGGGGTTATCTCCACAGTGAGTGGCAGATGCTAATAACACAGTGCAGGCGATGCTGGTGATGGAGCTATCGCTGCAGAGGCACCAGGAGGCACAGAGATGCTGACGTGGCCCGGTGGGGTCAGGTGGATGCTGAGAAAGAAAATGACACACTGCATCCACCTCAGTGGCCCAAAGATAGGTTTTGTCATCAGCTGAATTTCATGAGGCTGTTATGCCATCCAGCAGGGGACCAAACCCGGGGCCACCTTCTAGACCGGGGTCCGCCTGGGCCAAGGTGCTGGCTGGCTGGCTTTCTGGTTGTATTGGAACATCATCACTGGCTGATTTTGTGCTACGGGGCAGCGTTGACGAGCTGTGGTACTACGGGTCCATGGCCGGCTAGGGCTAGGCTTACAATCCTGACCATCCGACCCTTCACAGAAAGGTTTGCTCGCCCTGTCCTCGGTCACTGTTCTCCTTCTCTGGTGGTTCCCAACATTTCATCCACTTTCCACACTCTCCCCTAATTTCTGTACCTCCAAGCTCCCTACTTTACTGCCACCAAAACTCTTCCAGAGGAAAAAAGACATTTTCTGCATGAAGAAGGGTCTCATTACTGAGGGGGACACTCAAAACCACCCAACACACCCAAAACGGAGACAAGTAGCTATTGTTCCAGAGGAGGTTTTAGGGAGCCCCAGGTTAATGATCGGTGTGGGAAACCAGAGGCCTGTTCGGAGGAGAAGCCTGGGGGTCTGAGAGCGTGTGAAACTGTCTCCCCCTCCGCCAGGAGCTCACCTTTGACATCATTGAAGCTGGTCTCCGAAAACCCCTCGCTCAGGTCAATCAGGGTCCCCTCTGACTTGCACCGCGGGAGGCCGCTGGAGTTGGCCGCTCGGATCCGCTGGGCCGCCATCTGGAAGCTCTTGGGGGAGCAGGGCTGCTAAGGCCTCATGTCTCTTCCTCCACTTCCTCCAGCAGCGGCCGAGGCTCCGGTCTCAAGCAGCTGCTCCGCACAGTGGCGTCCACTTGGCAGTGTGCTTCCTCCTGAAAGAACAGGAGAAAACAAAATTCCCCTTGAGCAAGGGAAACACGGCTTCGAGAGAGACTGTGTGGGCAGAGGGAACCCCCTCTCTGCAGGCCATGCCAATGAGAGGCTGTTTCATCTCCCCTGGCCAGGAGCAGAGAGGCGCTCACTGCCCACACTGTGCCTACTTTGTGCCCACTCCTCCTGCGGCACAGTGGGGATGTGTCCCCGCACCTGCCAGCCCATTCATCACAGTCAAAGGGCCACAACCCAGGACAGTGCAGCTCCAGGGTGCAGGGAAGGAGAAATAGGCTCCATCTGTCCCGAGGGGCTGGTCCCTGGGAGGAGCAGCCGCAGGTGACGGGGCAATGGACAACCGGCACTGGCGTGGCCAGCATCAAGAGGCGGAGGGCAGAGCAAGCGGGCGCCAGGCTGGGGGCGATGGGCTCTGCCTTCCCTGGGGACTCTCGGAAACCACTGACGGCTTCTTGGGGGAAAGGAGACCGTGCAGAGGTTGGAAAAGTGCTGTTTTCTTTGAAAACAGGGAGAGGCTGAGAGAGCTGCTGGATGACCCCCCTTCCCTCAAAGTCCTGAACAGAGAGGGCTGCAGCACCCAGAGGAGCTGGGGATGGCAGGGCGAGTGGCAGCCACCTGTGAGTTGGCTCTGCTGGGCTGAGCAGGGCAGACAGCTTTCTGACGATCACCAGAGGATGCGGACGTCAACACAATCCCCTGGAGAGATGGACACTGAAGAGGGACCAGATTCTTGCAACACCCTCTCCCGGCCCCGGCCTTAGGGTGGGCGAGGGAGCGACAGAGCGCCACAGTGTGTCCTGGAGATGAAGCACTGTGGTGTCTGTTATGGTCGGAGGACACAGCTATTGCCCCGAGCCAGGAGGCCTGAAGCAAAGTGACAATGTCCGCATTGTCACTTTGAGACTTGCAGTCCTTCAAGAAACACAACGCCCGGAGGCCATGTTCAAGGCCAGACAGGTCACTAACTGCGGTCCTGCCCTCAGCCAGAGAAGCTGAGGGCTGAAGTTCTGTGCAGCGCATTCACGCCGGCGCCAATGCGTCATCCACCCGCACCCTCCCCTCTCCTGGGTGGGGACATTGGTCCTGCGGTCCTCAGTGCCCTGTGGAAATCCCCGAGTGATACCTTCTTGTCCAGGAGCAGCGGCAGACAGCCATTGGCAGGCACCCTGACACTGTCAGTACCTTCATGGTGAATGCAAACAGGGACGCCACCCACCCACCCCTGGGTTGGCCAGCTCCAGGGTGGCCAGGCCTGGTGGGCTCCCACCTCCAGAAGCCTTCCCTGGCATCTGTAGTCAGGGCGGGGGGAAGAATGCCTCCACGGGCGCCCACAGGCCCCTGTGCCCTCTGTCCTCTCCCCTGGGTGGAGTCCTCGCCTCCACCGGCCTCCCGGGGCAATGAGCTTGCCTTCTCTACCTGGATCACCCGCTTCCCCTGCTGATCCTCCAACAGTACAGGAGAGACAGCTGCCTGTGGGCCCTCACCTGACAGTACTGACCCATCCCACCGAGGCCAGGGGCAGCCTGAGAGGCCGGCAGGGGTGAGGAGCCCTCTGCAGAGTCCACGCAGACAGGCTGGCGGAGGCGACTCTCGGAGCTCCTGCCATGGGCTGTCCAGTGCCCGCCTGCTGGCCAATTCTTCCCAGAGCTCACCTTCATGGCCGGCAGCTCAGGTCCCTACTCTCCCCACCATCCATGCCTCAGGGTCCCTGAGTCTTCTCAAAGCATCCTCTGAGGTCAAGACATCCCCTGCTCAGAAACCTCTCAAGATCATACACTGCCCTTAAGAGCGCCAAGGTCAACCTCCCTGCGGAGCCCTCCTTCGACACGGGCACCTTCCCGCCGGCCGCACACACCTCAACCACACTGGGACCTGCTGTTTTTATCCACTACAGGGGGAACGACCCAACCCTCACCTGCACTCCAGGAGCCCGGGCTCCTCTCCCCCTCCTCCTCTTCCTCTCTGAGCCCACACGCTGCGAGCCCCAGTGACTCACTCGCTGGCTCCATCTGCACTGGCTGGAGCCTCATCCAGGTCCCCGGGCGCCACACCTGAGATGTGGGGTGACGGCATGGTGGAGGCGCGTCATCCTCTTTCCCCTATATGTATACATGCTTGAAAGTGTCCACAATAAGACACTTTATTTTGACATTTATCACCTGCCTTCCTAGACGTGTGCCAGGAGTGGGTGGGTGACTGGGAAAACCCCGAGGAGTCATAAACCCCAGTGCCGGGCAGGGGGCCCTCAAAGCACAGGTGGGCTCGGTGGGCTGACAAGTGACCCCTGAACCTCACACTCAGGTGCCTGCCTGCCCCGAGGGCTCCCCTTCAGTGTCCAAGGGGCATCGCGAGCTTGCTGGGGGCAAACCCAACTCCGGGGCCTGTCCCCAACCTCCTCCCCTGACTCCATTCAGCCAGCCAGAAAATTGGAGATCCCTCCGTCTGTCTCTCTCACACACACACACACACACACACACACACACACACACACACACCTGGGCAGCCGCACCTTTGGAATGTAACCTCCACCTGACCCCTCTCAGCACCTGCACACCACCATTATCTTGACTCAATTACAGTAATCGCTTCCTTCCCGCCAAGCCTGCCTGCTCCCAGCCCTGTGCTCCAGCAGTCCACTCCTCAATTAGTACTCTGTCGCTGCCAGGCCTCTGTTCCAAGACTCCTGAGCTCCTAGGGCAGAGCTTATCATGCCTCCAGACCCTGCATGGCTGCCCCTGTGATCTCCCGGGCCTCATCTCCAGCAGGTCTCTCTCCCTACACCTGGTGCCTGGTTCTCCCTTGCAGTTTCCAGGTACTGAGCCCCTCCCACCACAGGGCCAGACTGCACATGCTGTCCTGCAGCCCAGAAGGCCCTGCCCAGTCACCAGACTTGACGTCTCATTCAGTTAGGTCTCAGCCCAAATGTTAGCACACCAGAGCATCCTGCCCCCATCCTCTTTCCCCCCTTTCCTTATCACCACAAGGGACACACTTGTCCCTAGTCCAGTCCCCCTTGGAATGTAAGCCTTCCGAGGCCCAGGGCTCAGTCCGTTTCCATTCCTGCTGTGATGGACCTGTGCACAGCTGGCTCTCAGATACAAATCAATGAATGAATTCTACTACACAAAGATGAACAGTACAAGAGCTGGAAAAATGGTCCTAAAATTCATATGGAAGAACAAAAGGCCCAGAATAGCCAAAGCAATCCTGAGCAAAGAAAGCCAAGCAGGAGGCGTCTTAATACCTGATTTCAAACTATACTACAGAGCTATAGTAACAAAAACAGCATGGTATTAGCACAAAAACAGACACATTGACCAATGGATAGAATAGAAGATACAGAGACAAATCCTCACAGTTAAGCCAGTTGGTTTTTTACAACGGTGCCAAAAACATATGCTGGAGAAAAGATAGCCTTTCAACAAAATGGTGTTGGGAAAACTGGATATCTATATGTAAAAGAATGAAATTAGATCCCTGTCTCTCATCTTGCTCAAAAGTCAACTCAAGATGGATCAAAGACCTGGAAATTAAGTCAGAAATTTTGCAATTACTAGAAGAAAATATAGGACCAACTCTCCAAAGTATAGGCACTGGTAGAGACTTTCTCAGTAAGACCCCCAAAACTCTGGAAATAAAACCAGGAATCAATAAATGAATAAAGAACTAAAAAAACAATTAAAATGGGCAATTTAACTTAAGAAAATATATGCAAATATATGAAAAAATGCTCAATATCATTAGCAATCCAGGAAATGCAAATCAAAACTACCCTGAGATTCCATCTAATGCCAATTAGAATGGCAAACAATACCAATAGCACCAAGAATACAAACAATAACAAATGCTGGTGAGGATGTAGGGAAATAGGAGCTCTCATACACTGTTGGTGGGATTGCAAATTATACAGGCCCTATGGAGATCAGTGTGGAGATTCCTCAAAAGGCTAGGAATGGAGCCACCATATGACCCAGCTATATCACCCATTTAAAGTCAGAATACTACAGTGATACGTGCACACCCACGTTTACAGCAGCACAGTTCACAAGAGCCAAATTATGGTACCAACCTAGGTGTCCATCAACAGATGAATGGATAAAGAAAATGTATATACACCCAATGGAATTTTACTCAGCCATAATGAACAAAATTATGTTATTTGCAGGAAAATGGATCAAACTAGAGAATATTATGCTGAGATCAGCCAGTCTCAGAAAGTCAAGGGTTGGATGTTTTCTCTCATATGTGGAAGCTAGAAGGAAAATATAAGTGAGGAGAGAGACCAGCAGAATTGTGGAAGGGGGTTGGGGGAGGGGGGAAAACAAGGCTTGAGGAAGGGAACAATTCAAATATGGTTGTGTCCATACATGAAGGTATCACACTACCAACCCCACTAACATGTACGGGGAGGGAAGGGGAGCGGGGGCATATACACACTCCGTGTGTCCCCCTCCGCCGAGAAGCAGGAGTGTGCCAGCCTTGGGTCGAGGGAGCAGGGCAGAAACTGCTCCAGGCTCCTCCCCGCCAATTCCATTCATGCCTTCGGATGACTCATTCTCCACATTCGATTCTAATTTGTGGGTATCATGTTGATTTTATCAGATTTCCTCTAGGTTAGAAAAAAGGGCGTGAGTTTCGATCCGCTGCCTACAACTTCTGTCACCAGCCTCTATCAGGGGACTCCCGCTGCACCCGCCTACCTGGCTCATGAGACAAGGTGTTCCAGGATGCCTGGTTTGCAGAATCACTTTAAGAGGTCCCAGGGGGTTGCTCTGCCCACCATGGGGTTAGCACCCCAGCTGCCTCTCTTGCAGCAAAGGCAAAGCCAGGGAGCCTGCCTCCAAGTCTAGACCCACCTGGTCCAGGCCGGTGGGGGGTGGGGGCATGGGGGCGGTGACGGTGCCCTGCTGCAGCTGTCCAGCCCTGCAGGGCACACATGGCTCCTCCTCCAGCGAGGACCAGAGAGGACAGATCCTGCACAAGGAAGTCAAGCCCTACCCCCAGTATAGTGGGACCCCTGCCCGGTTACACAAATCCGCTGAGCAGAGCCTTTCTTTATCCACCCACCATGCTGCCCCGTGGCCTCCATGGCGCCGTCTAGTTCTGGGGGCACCCACAGGCCCCTGGGGATTAGATTCATGTCCCAGTGTCCAACCAGAGAGTGTTTCAGAAAAGAAAGGTGCTCAGAGCCCTGCCAGAGTGTGCCCTGTGGGCAGAACTGGCCTCCAGAGTCTGAGTGCGGGGCACCTCCCTAGAGCCCCACCGACCGGAGCCACTGCAGAGTCACCGTAGTGAACAGCACTGAGCCCCCACTTCTAGGAACAGGACTCTGGCTCAACACTGGGGACAGGAAGAAACTAAACACAATTTGTTTTCAAGGAAGCGGTATCTGAGACAGAATGCAAGGTTGGGGCAGAAGGACAGCCACGTGAATGACCCCCATCATCAGAGGCCTGCTGCGAAGCTGGTGACGCAAGGGCCACCTGGCGCCATGGGGACTCACCCTGCTCGCTCTCTCCCCACCCCGGAAAGCGAGGAGGCTGGAGGGGCTGGGGCAGCGGCAAAACACGAAAATGTGCGTGGGGGTAGGGGTCGGGAGAGGAGGGTGGATCCCTGTCCCCAACCCACCTGAGCTGCTGTTGCCCACGCACTGGGCGATGGCGTCCCCCTGAGCTTCAAGCTCTCAGACCTTCCCGAGGCTCCCTGCGGCCTGAGGGGACAATCCAAACTTCTCAGCTCCTGTTCCCAGACCCTCTGCTCTTACCTCCGTCCCCTATCACCTTCCCTCTGTGTGCCCTGTGCTCCAATGCCCAACACAGAGGTCCTTCCAAACCCCTCCCAACTTGTGCCTGTCTTGCCCCAGCCTACCTCCTGAAGACTCTACGGTGTTCCCCACTAGGGCTACATTAAAATCTTCCCAGCCAGCCAGCCAGGCGTGGTGGCGTATGCCTGTAATCTCAGTATTTGGGCAGCTGAGACACGACGATCACAGGGTCAAGGCCAGCACAAAGTAACTTAGCAAAGACTCTGTTCCAAAGTAAAAATAAAAAGGGCTGGGGGTGTGGCTCAGAAGTAGAACGCCCCTGGATTCAATCCTCAGCACCATACATAACCCCCCCTTCCCATTTGAAACGCCCCTCAATCAGGTGCCGTTGCAGATGGACGCTGTCGTGAGCGTTCTTGGGATCCACCGTGGTCTTCTGAGCTCACTGTGTTCATCCTGAGCATCACAGCTGCCACTCTGCTCCTTATTTTTTCTTAGTTCCTTAACTCCTCTCCTTTCCTTGAAAGCTGGCTACTTGGCTGCTCCTTCCTGAGAACTCCCAGCACCCAGCTCTGCGCCTGCGCTGCCCGCGGGGCTGCCTGCCTGGCCGGCTGTGGAGCGGATGAACATCTCCAGTCAACAGCTACTCAGCACCGCGGGCCTTAGGGCCACCCGAACCACCGGGGAGTACAAGGACTCATCCCTTCCCTCGGCTGCTTACTGTTAGCCTAGAAGACCGCCCCCCCCACACCCCGTGGCGGGGCTCCACCTGTCTTCTGGGCCCACGGGGGAGTGGAAGCCAGGAGACCTGGTAGTCTGCTGGTCCCATCGTGTGTGCCATGGTGGGCACTCTCCATCTACCCTCCCATCACCCCACTGCTGGAAACAGAGCATCCAGAGATGAACCCACGTGCGGCTGGCCCACGAGTGTGGGACCTAGAGGCTGCTCATGGACGGCGGTCTGCAGTCAGCCTGCTGAGTCTCCTGCGAGGGCCGACCCGTGTGGAGGGGCTGAGGGCAGACAGGCTGGGAAAGACGACCTCGTGATCAGCCCTGACTGGAGACACTTCCAAGCTCTGGTGCCCAGCCAGCCCCAGGAAGAAAAAAACACAATCATCTCTCAAGTGCTGTAATGGCAGCAAGAGAGAGTCCAGTTCATTTGACGGAGGCTAGCCTCAGATTCCTGACTCGGTGCGACACAAACTCGAGACTGCAAAACGGCACAAGAAGGGGCTGGATTCCAAATGCCAGTCATCAATGTGTCATCTTCCTCTAAAACACACACACACACACACACACACACACACACACACACACACACACCTGACTTAATATTGTGCTTTGGATCAACCCACTTTTGACAACTGACTTTTATTTTAAAGGAAGCTTTCTATCGCTCCCTCAGATAGACTGAAGTATCTTTCCTAGTACACATTAACTTACACGATTTTTTAAAGTTGATCTTAGATTCCACTCTGGGAAGTGCAGACCAGGCTGGCCCCACTCCTGTACAGGAGAGGGAATGGGGGCTGTTTGTACCAAAGGGGGTGCCCCTGAGGTTCTTTTGTGGGGCTTGAATTAAAATGCGGGATTCAGACAAGACAGAGGGGAGGCAGCTCCTAGGGTCTAATGCTGTCCCTGAATCTGAAGCTTATGTTCAGAACAGGCACTTGTACTGAGAAGACAGGACAGAAGCCACCCACGTCCTAGCAGAAACACGGCAGCCCTTGCTACAGCCCTCGCAGAAGCTCCGCAGACAGAGGGCAGCGTCGGGGCCACCAAATGGAAACAACGCACCTGTGCACCAGGACACCTGGCACCTTAATGGCATGCAACCTGTTGGGGTGTTGCTTAGCAAGGTGATGATGCAGGGACACGGTTCCCAAGGCCTCCTTCGTTCATGTACTGGTGGTGACTGCCTCTTAGCCAGGCAGACCTCGGCCATGAAGGAAGGAAGCAGTTTCAATGCTACCCACCAGTCTACGGGGAGTCTAGCGTCTAGCATAGCAAGGAATCGATAAATGGATAAGTTCATGGGATGAATGAACACGTTTCTTTACAGAGGAGCTGCCGTGCCTGTGAATTGCTGATCAAGAGATCTAGAGCAGGGAACCCGTTACAAATCCAGCCTCCTCCAACATGACCAGGGGAATGACGGAGGACGGAATCCTTGCCCCTCAAATACAACTGTTCCTAGGAAATACAGACATAAATAAAGTGTTCACAGAGATATGGAACGGGAGCACCTGATCACCCAGCACAGGCTGGAGGGCACTGCATGGCCTTAAAGGACCATGTAGTCCTTGAAATTCACTTTCTTAGAATAATTAATAGAATGCAAAATCCATACAATGTAATGCTGAGATAAACCCATAAATTTTATGAAATCTTATTCCACTTGGTTTTTTAAAAATGTGCCTTTCTTTGATAGAAAAAAGAAAAGTTCTATACTTTTCTTTTGATATCATTACTAGGTGGCAACATATGATTTTCCCTTCATTTTCCTAATTTTCTTCTTTTATACAATTTTAAAATGCAATTTATAAAATAAACTCCCATTCTTAATCCCAGACAGCAATCCTCGATTCTAGCAGGCTCTTTGTAACTCTGCAAAGCCATTTTCTGAGCGTGCAAAGAGGTATCCGGTCTGAGGAGGCGATTCTGAACTCTGAAATGCTCCCATGAGCAGCGGTAACGAGGTTCTACCTAGTCTCTGCAGCTGGAAGCCCAGGCTTCCCGGGTCCAGCTCTGTGATTTGGGACAAAAGTCATTTTGCCACGGTGCTCACACCTCTCTCTTTGGGCCATACAGTTCTACCACCTGGGAGCCAAGAAAGGAGGCCCTGGAAGGGACAGTTAGAGTTGACACAGAAAGATTCCCGGGAACGAGCCATGCTGAGCCAACTAAGGGGACTCATCTGCAGCTCGGCGGAATCTGAAGCAACTGACCCTGCTTCTCCCGCGGGCTTCCCACTGTCCACTACTCTAAATGGCCCGGTAGTGACATCTTTACACCTAACCTCCCTCAGCACGCTGGGTTATTTTCTTAGGCTGACTTTGTAGTCAAGCACCAAGACTTGCCAAACGCTTTCCTGAAAGTTGTGGCGATTCAGATTGTCAGCAGCAGTGGGTGTTCACCCCTTCCCCCAGCAGATCAAAGGAAACCCTGCTAATATGACAAGTGGGCAAAAGAGTATAAAGTTCAATCCATCTTCCGCTGACCATTAGTCAGAAATTTTCAAATAGTCATGTGCCGCAGAGCATCCAACAGAGGACCGCGTATCCGACGGTGGTCCCGGGAGGTTGTATGAGGACGTGTCCTGTTGAGCCATCGCGTGCCTGCCTGTATCTGCCACCTATTTCCTATCCTCCTACGAGCACTCTGCATCCTCGGCTCAATTACATGTTAAAACTTCATCTTACCAGTGCCACTGTCTGCCCCACTCGGCTGTACACACTCATCCATCTGCTAACTTGATCAAGTCTCGATTATGCAGACTATCAATCTTTCTCTGTGATTCCCCGGAGCACAGAAAGCCCCCCTTAATGAGAAATTTGATGAATATTCACATCTATTTCCCTTTACTTAAAAAATTGGGTTGTGTGCTGACATTAATGTACAAAGAATTTATTTTGTGTCTCCAAGAAGGAGCTTCACAAAATTAATTAGCAAAGAGCTAAGCCATTACTCCTGAACCTGTCCTGTCCCCTCCAGACTAACGAAATGTCACCTTCACGCACTTTAGTATGCACAGACACAAGGGTGTGCCCGGGGCCGTTCTGTGCCAGGAGTCTCCCCCTTTTTTTTTTGTGGTACTAGGGATTGAACCCAGGGGCATTCTACCTCCGAGCTACACCCCCAGCCCTATTTTTTATCTTTATTTTGAAACAGGGTCTCACTAAGTTGTGGAGGGCCTCACTAAGTAGTTGAGGCTGGCTGCGAACCCGGATCCTCCAGTCTCAGCCTCCCAAGTACTGGGATTACAAGCGTGCGCCACCACGCCTGACTCTTGCCAATTTTTATAGTATCATCCACCCTTACCCAACATGATGGTTGTACCATGGGGAAGAACTAGTTTCCATGCGCCATTTTCCTTCAAAGACCTATCAGTTATATTGGTTTGGTAAGATCTAACATCCTTATACTATTTTCATCTTTTCTTCCAGATACATGGTGGGTTTGCATTTACTTAATATTCTGTAAAGAGACCGCGAGGAAGTTAAAGTCTGGGGGCCAAACAATCTCTGTCACAAAGACTCCATTCTAATAATGACAATACTGATTCTAGTTCTAATAACACTACTAAGCAAATGTCTGTGGCCATGTTCCAGTAAAACTTTATTTATAAGCATAAATGGTGAGCCATAGTTTCTCCTCCCTGGTGTCAAGGTTAAGAGCCTGTGTGGCTCTGTCTGGTACCTGGGTGACACACATGGAGTTTGGCACCCACCCATTCCCCAGCTCCCAGCTGGGTGGCTCAGGGCAAAACTAACTTTCTCTCCAGAAAACACTTCTAGAACATTTACAACTTGCAGATTTGGAGTTTGCTGTTGCTTCCGCTATGAACGCCAGCTCTTCTCCCTGTGTTATTTTCAGGGGCTTATTGGTAGAAGAGAGAAGCCACTGAGGTCTATTCTAGATGTTTTAGATGCAGCACAAACACCCATGTGGAGGGCCTCTGTCCTGAGCGTCCCGGCGGGTTCCCCACGGCCGCCCTTCACTCTCCCCACTTGTCGCGGTGACAGTCTTGCTGATGCGCGGCTTCTCCCTGGAGGGCCACGAGCTGCACCTTTGCTTTCTTCCCCATAATCTGGTCAATTATCAATTAAAATATCACATGCAACAACATTTCCAACTAGGAACTTTAAAATTTAACCTCCTGTCCTTTCTTTTCTAATCTTAAAAATGATTAATCTTCATTATTAATACAGCCTGGGAACTCTGGGCCTCAGTTCCCTCATCTGGAAAATGAGGTGCTGACCGGCATGGTTCCTCAGATACTTTGGGGGACGGCCTTAAATAGTTGGGACAATGAAAACCCCCCTTTCTGACATCCACCCTGCCCTTCGCACACAGAGATGTCTCTGGATTCCTCCCTTTCCCTGGCCTCCAAATCCAGCCCATCAAGTCCCGCCTGTGACCCGCTCATGGATGAGTGCCGTCTCTCTCCTGACGCACCACACAGTCTCCCACCTGGTGTCTGTGGTCCACCCCCCTCACCCCCACAACCAAGCCTTCCCCTCGGAGCTGGGGGGGCCTTCAACCAGTTACACATCTCCCTGCACTTGGGACAAACTCAAACCTCTTTATGGGGGACCCTGCTCCGCGTACCCTGGTCCTCTGTGATGCACTTCCCGTTGCTAAGTGACCACTCGCCAGCCGGCCGCGCTCACCTGCTCCCATGTTTCCTTGTGGTGCTCGTCTTTACCTCAGTTGCCTTCTTTGTCCCCTTCCCTGGCTCCCTCCAGTGGGTAAGCTCCAAGAGCACACTCTGCCTGTCCCCAGATGAGTCCCACTCCCACACAGAGCTGGGCGCGACTCGGCCACTCAAGGAGAGAGATTAAAGAAAGTAGCGGAGGCTGGAAGACGCGTGCACAAGGGCTCCGCAGCCCCTCTGTGGTCCCCTCTCCCAGGAGCTCAGCACTGGAGGAAACTCCAACGCCATCCAATCACTCACACTCCGGTCCCAGGGCCTTCTGCTTGCTGACATCCTGGAGGGGTGGCAGAGGGGCTTCCTGTTCCAGGAGGGCTCAGTGGCTGCAGCCTCGGGTCGCAGCCCCCAGTGACTTCCTTTCTGGGAGTAAAGTGGCCCTTTTCTCACCCACCTGCCAGAGGCAGGACCTGGGAGGAGGCTCGCAGCCCACATGCCGCTCTCACTAGACCAGAGTGGCTGCGGGGCTGCCCTTCCCCCACCCTGTACCCAGAAGCACAGCTTCCGCACAAAATGCACCCAAATTCCTGAAGAATGAAGTCCCAGCTGACGCCACCCTGATGCGTTACAGGAAAATAATCGCCCTCCTCCACCCCCCACCCCACGCACCTTGGGTTTGGCAATAACATAAACCATCAGACGCCGGGACACGGGCGACCCGCGGCCCTGTGGGCTCTCGCCAGACCCACCCTCCCTGCACCGTGGGTCTATCCCCGGGCCCAGAATTTGAGCCCGCGCCCGGCTCCTGCACAGGACGACTCCATGGACTGATGTGTGTGAGGGACTTTCTGCTCACCTGGATTCAACAAGCATCACTCCAGAAAGAACTAAGTAAGAAGTGGGGGAATGCTGGCAAGTTGATGTGGCTAAAATAACTCCTATCTATTCATAAGCATAGCGCCACCTCTAATTCCCTGAGAGGGGTTTTAAGGCAGGGAGCAGACAGCAGGGCTCCACCTGCAGGAAAAAGCAAAGGGGGGAGCTGGCCGGGCAACCCCACACCTGCTCATAGAGGTGGAGACAAGAGGCCCCCAGAGGGCAGGGGGACCAGCACCCCCTGCGTGGATAACGCAGCCATTTATCCTAAGAAAGATGCAGGAGAGAGTTACATACGCAAATGCTCCCGCTAACCCAACGATGAGTGACAAACAGTAAATCAATTCTGGCACACAGGTGACAGACTATCAAATGGCCACTAATATGCCTGAAGACACTATTTTAAAACACGTGACATCTGGGCGCAGTGGCTCATGCCTGTAATCTCAGTATTTTGGAGGCTGAGATAGGAAGATTTAAGGCTCGAGGCCAGCCTCAGCAATTTATCAAAACCCTCAGGAACTTAGTAACTTTCAAAATAGAAAGGGGCTGGAGGTATAGCTTGGAAGTAGAACATTCCTGGGTTCAATTCCCAGTCCAAAAAAAACCCCCAAAAACCCACGAGACATGCGAATGATTCAGTTCTAAGGCATTTTTCATGCAACATCACAGCATGGTTTGAATTTTTTTTTTTATACTTGAGAAGGATATGAAAAAAAAAAGGCAAACAGCAACTAGCCACGGGAGGTGCGCTCTGGGTTTATTCTGTTGCTGGCAATTCTCTGCTCCCTAAGCCTTCTAAAGTCCAGGAGCTTCACTGTGAGGGGAGACCTCAGGGTGTGTCCCTCCCCCAGAGGGTGCCCTGGCTCTGTGGTCTTCTGCTCTGCCTGCACTCTTCTCGGCACCTGGGCCAAGCAAGGTGCTCCCTCCCCTAGAACCCTTGCCTGAGCAGCCTGCAGGAACTCACCTCACCCTCCAAACAGAAGCAAAAGCCAGGGCACGAGCTATCTCCATTCCCCAGATGTGCAGGGCTTTCAGCCAAGCCTCTGTCCAGTGGTTATATCAGTCAAAGCCCACTCCCCTGGGCTTGACACCTCTGCAAGGACCCCCCTCAAGCAACGTCTGCTGGCTCCCAGGCCTTCCTGCTCCTGAGCCCAGAAGGACATTCCACCCGTGTGTCCCATCCCTACTCCTCTCCCAGCTCTGCCACTCCCCTGGGCCTGGCACTTCTGCTGTGGGGCTGTCCTGTGCACACCAGGAGATGAGCAACACGCTCTCTGGATGCCAGCAGCCCCTCCCCTGGTCCCCAGCTGAGATGACTGGAAGTCTCCAGACAGCCATGTGTGAGCCATCAGTGTAGTCCCCGATGGCTCTTCATCCCTGGCAAATGTGCCCCCCCATGCCTTGCCAAGCCCGCCATGGGACTGAGGTCCTGGAGAGCGGGCAAGCCATGCGCCCAAGTGCTGGGCGTGGCTGGAGGGTCTTTAGGGAACCACCTAGGCCCTTAGCCTGCTCCGATGCTCATGCTCATCAGCTCTCAGCCAGTCCCTCTCCTGGCTCCCACCATGAGGCTTCAAGAGGCTGCCTGCCAGCTCCTCCGTCCCCTCAAACCTGCCAGTGGGCTGCACTGGCCCAGCTGTGTACACAGGCGCACAGAGCACTTCGAACCACCCCTGCATCCCAGTGCCCTGCAGAGGAGCTGGACGACCGCTGGCAGCACTGCACTAGCCCGCACTCTCTGCAGCTCTGGAACCTGAGGAGGTGACAGGACCTCTGCGCCCCACAGTAGGGACAGGAGTGGCTAGGGCTGTTCACATTCCGCTAGGCTGAGCTTTGCCTCCACAAGGGCTGTGGGTGTGCAGGGGCCACGCCCTCACGTCACCTGGCCCTGCCACTTTCCACCGCTCCGCTGTGTGCCAGGCTGGGCCCTTCGTCAAGTGGGCAGGCTCACTTCTTTATGAATCACTAGCCGTGGTGTAAGCGTCACACCTCCTCTGGTAGCTACGGCCACACGGGCTGTGTGTGAGCAAGGCTCAATGGTGCTCGCCGCCCCTTCTTTCCACTGGCGTGAACTAGGCCGGACCAAGGGCTTTGGGTTTACAGATAATACAGTGAGTGATGCCGTGGACAGCACCCGTGGCTGAGACCTAACTGCCACTAGGCAGGAGACAAGGTGCTGAGAAGCCGGTGTGCCCACGCTGGCCTGACGCCCTGTTAGTTGTGTCCTCCAGAAGATTCCACAGGCAGAGCCCCCGACACCATAAATACGACCTTACTTGGAAATAGGGCCTTTGTCTATTTGGTCAGATTGAGATGAGGTCATTATGGCGGGCAGTAGTCCAAGACGACTGGCATCCTTGTTATAAAACAAAGTTTGGACACAGACACATACGGAAAGAGGACAATGTGACGAAACAGCACACTGAGCCCAGGAATGGCTGCGGAACCGGGAGCTGGACAGAGGCGTGGACGGCTCTGCCTCACACCGGAAGGAAGCGACTTTGCGACACTTGGTTTTGCACCGCTGGCCTCCAGAGTTGTGAGAATGAAGTTCTGCTGGACATACTGCCCAGTGTGCAGCCCAGACGAGTTGCACAACCGCATGTACGGCAGTAGCCCATGGGCGTCTACCACCCAGCGATGCTGTGGCACCTCGGCTGGGTAAGTGTGCTCCATGATGCTCACACAACACGAACCACCCAGGGGCACATTTCTCAGAACTATCCTTGTGGTTCAGTGATGCCCTGTTACACTGCTGCGGCAGCCCCACGAAGCCAGCACCCCTACCTGGAGGCCAAGGCGAGAAACTTTGGACACAAATCCCCATTCCCAGAACCGCATCCCCCCTTTGCGGCCAGGGTGACCCCTGCTCACAAGGATGCCTCTCCCCATCCCTCCCCATCACACCTAATACAACTGAGGCTCCAAGGTGACATGAAAGTCAAATTCCAAACACAGAGGGCAAAATTCCATCTTGCCCCCACGCTTTCTGAACATTCTTGCGTAAGATCCAAACTGTCAGCCGCGCCCGGTCCCACTCACCACGCATTCCTGAGAGGTGAGACCCAGGTCAGCGGGGCAACTGGTAATTACACCTCTGCACCCGGAGACTGTAGTTTGAAAATTTGCTAAGCTACCTTGAGCCAGGCAAGGGCATTTCTGAATGGCAACAAAATAACCGGGATGACATGAAGAGGCTGAGCAAGCTCAAGGGGCGGAGGAGTCCCTCACCCACACGACAGGACAGGAGCATGGAGCCCCTCACCCACACGACAGGACAGGAGAGCGGAGCCCCTCATCCACACGACAGGACAGGAGCGCGGAGCCCCTCATCCACATGACAGGACAGGAGCGCGGAGCCCCTCATCCACACGACAGGACAGGAGCGCGGAGCCCCTCATCCACACCACAGGACAGGAGCGTGGAGCCCCTCACCCACACGACAGGACAGGAGAGCGGAGCCCCTCACCCACACCACAGGACAGGAGCGCGGAGCCTCTCACCCACACGACAGGACAGGAGCGCGGAGCCTCTCACCCACACGACAGGACAGGAGCATGGAGCCCCTCACCCACACCACAGGACAGGAGAGTGGAGCCCCTCACCCACACGACAGGACAGGAGCGCGGAGCCCCTCACCCACACCACAGGACAGGAGCGCGGAGCCCCTCACCCACACAACAGGACAGGAGCGCGGAGCCCCTCACCCACACGACAGGACAGGAGCGCGGAGCCCCTCACCCACACCACAGGACAGGAGCGTGGAGCCCCTCACCCACACGACAGGACAGGAGCGTGGAGCT